>PVIW01003031.1:0-30021 GCA_004026585.1 Noctilio leporinus | reverse complement strand
GTGCGACACCTAAGCCACAGTGATGCTTATGTCATTCGGATCTGAGGGTCCCCAAACAAGGACACAGGCAGCAAAGGCAGTGACCTGTTACTCAGAAGGACAACACTCTTTTTCCACCTTTTGGCCTGTGGCTATGGATCTGGCTGGAAGAGTCCCAAGTCCTAGAGACCAAGGGACACAACAGGTTAGACCCTCCCACAGTACTGGACATAGGAAGGACTGAGGTGAATAAGAACTTATAAATCAAACTTTTATTCTGAGGAGCTGACTGTACAACGCCTAAGAAGAAAATTAAGATGAGGGAAGCAGTTGAATGACTACTTACTTCCACTCAGCGTGTGTATGTGTGTGTATGTGTGTAGACAGAGAATCTGGGGGAGAGAAGATTGGCAGATGTGTGACAGCATCAAGGTGCAGGTTGAGGAGAGCCAGATCCAGGAGGCTGAGAGCCATTAGCCTTTGGAGTCCCTGGAGCTGGAGGGGGGCTATCTCCAGTTTCCTGTTTTCCTCCACAGAGGGCACTGCTCCCAAGAGGGGAGGGGGCTGATGACTGGGGAGGGACTGGTGAAGGATGGGAGGTGGTGGGGCCTCCTTTGCCATCCCCTGTTGGGGGAAGAGAGACCACTATGTACTTCTGGACACTGCCGGGGCCAGAGGGGGCAGTGCTGGGGGGTGCAGCTGTGGCAGTGGAGACCAGCTTGACAATGGGCTGCACGCTGGGGACTGTGGTAGTGACAGGAGAGGTGGTAGTAGAACCTGAGCCAGGGGCTGAAGTGCTGAGAGACAGGACCTGGGGAAAAACAGAAAGGCAGTACCTGTTGCCATGTGTCTTCCCTGCTCCCCAGGCTCTGGGGAGTACCTCACTTGGTCCCACCAAATAATAATTTGTCCTCTGATTTTGCTCAGGAGGAGAAGCTACAGCCTGTAGGCCCCTGGGAGGTGCTCCTTCTAGCTCCTGTCCTTGGGCCCACAAGTGACTGGGCTCTGCTCTGAGATAACCCCACGTCCCTCAGGGCAGCTTGGTGACAGGCTTCTCACCACCCTGGCTCCATAGGGCTTCACATACCTGTTGGGTGGATGAGGCACTGGAGGACGATGACATTACAATAAACTTGGTTGGAGGAGGGGAAGGCTGAGGTGGGGCAGCAGCTCGTGCAGACACTAGTGTCTGAACAGGCAGTGCGATAGAACCAGGGACCTTCAGCAAGCCAGGGGTCCGAGGGCCAGGCTGAGGGGCCTGTGAGAGGGTCAGCGTGGGCCGGGGCTATAGGAAGGTGAGGCAAGAAGAAAATAACATCATGAAAAAGAAGGGCTTTTCTTGGCCTTCAGTGGGTCTCACTGGGGTTGCGAGCCTAGCTTCCTCCAAGACTGCCTCAGAGGGCCCTGGGTTTTATAAAATTCTTGCCTGTGATTCCCACCCTTATGCAAATCATGGCTCTGCCTTGCCCCTTCCATTTTTTTTCATTTTACCTTATTCCTTCTCTCCATTTGGTGGCCCTCCCTCCTCCCTGCACTCTCACTGACCTGAGTGATGGTCAGAGTGGTCCTGTTGACCTGCTGAGCCTGCAGAGCAGCTTGGGCCCGGGCCTTGACCACATGGGAGCAGAGGAGGGGTCCCAGGGACCCAAATTCTGCCCGATAGGCATCCTGATTGTCAGGCGGTGGGCGCAGCTTTGCTAGAACAGGGGCGCAGTGCTTCTGCAGAGAGAAGGGAAAAACAAAGCCAGGTAGAAAGAGGGCTGGAACTCTCAGAAGTGTTGTGAAGGCATGGAAAAGGATACTACCCATCATTTCCATGTGTTCTTTTTGGAGGCCAAATTGCTAGGAAGGCAGTATGTATAAGGAATGCTGTGGTTTTTCTTCATAAGGAAACACACCAACTGGTGTGAACAGAGAATATGCCAAATACCCTGATAATATCTGAGGTAGTTTTGGTCCATAGGGCATTTTCCTTACACAGAATGGGCCACAGTGATGCAGAAGCATTAGGGGCAATACAGTCTAGAAGTAACAGGTTGAGAGTTAAGACCTCTTATTTCTTACTTAACTCCTTTGTACCTCAGTCTTTCCATCTGCAAAACAGTATTGTACTCTGAGGTGTGCTCTGAATGTATGACACAGATGTGTTAGTGAATAAAAGATACCACGTGCTTGCTAAACATTGTGTGTGTTGTGGGGGAGGGGATTAGTGGGAAGAAGCAGGGGGAGGACAAAGGGCTCTGGTCACCAGGAGGAGGCTCTGCACGTGGTCAGCTCCAATTCGATCAATGTTGCTCAACACAGGGCCATCCAGGACACTGCGGATCCGTTCCCCTTCCTGCTGCAGCCGTGGCAGAATCAGAGTCTTAATCACCTATTGGAAAGGAAGGGGAGAGGCCAGGACCCCGGGGTCACCACAGGCTCGGGTAGGGTTGGGGGGCTGTTGCCCGCTATGACCTCATGATGCCTCCTCCCTCCCCCAATGCTTCCCCTTGGTGCCTGACATCATGTCCCAGCTCTGCCAGGCCTGCAATGGAGCCATAGCGTGTGGTCCACGGAGTCTTCTCGTCCACCCAGCTCTGTAAAGGGATGGAAAATAAATCCAGATAACGGGCCTGAAAAGGTAGTTGGTAAGGACCCAAGTTTCTCATAAACACACTTTCCTTGTAGATCATTAAGACATTACAGATACGTATGGCTCAAGTCCTAGTCCCCCTGCCCCTTGTTTTCAGTGTCACTTCTCCCCACTCCACTTTGCCCATGTTATTTGTGTCATTTCTCCCAGCCACAACTGACCACTGGTTTGGGTAAAGCTCTCATTGTCCTGGTGACAACCCTAAGGTAGAGATATGAAAGGGCTTATGCTCTTTGTTCTGGCTCACCTTGGTGAAGGTCTTGGTGATCCGGGACTGGATGTTGTTAGTGGTTGTGCTAAAATGCTTGCAGATCTGGGCCACCAGGCGGGCAGCAAAGTCCCGGAGTGCCCAGTGGTTGTCCACATCTGGCCGCAGGCACAGCTGTCTACTCACAATGCAGGTCATCACAGCTGGAATCAATTCATGCACCTAAGGGAGAGGTGGCAAATCAGCTGTTTATGATAATTAGCTTTCTGTTGGTAGCAGTGAGGTCTCTAAACCTGGGGATGAGAGGTGGGTGGGCAGGACCACTCACATATTTTTCTAGATACAGTGTAGGGTTATCCATCAGTGCCTTCACCATGCGCATTAAATAGATGAGCAGGGCCAGGTTGTTCTGTACCACGTTCACACGAACCTACAGGAAGATATGACAGGGCAGAGAAACCCTGTAGATGAGCATCCCCTGCCACCTCAACTCCTGGAACCTCATCCTAGGGCCTGGCCTTCCTAAATCCTCTCACCCCTTCTGAGATGAAGGTGCTGAATCGTGGCAGCATCTGATAGAGCCCTGGGTCTGTAGCGATGCTCTGAAGGGCTTCCTGTGGGAAGAGGGAAATGAGTGAGGTAGGGACAGATACCATAGGAAGAATTTGTGGGGCTTCTAAGAGAAGGAGTCTTGGGGTGAAGGTAGGATGGTTGGGCCTCACCGCTCTCTTGGCTTCACATGACCCCACACAGGCTTCAGTTATCTCCTTGTAGTAGAGCTGCTGCTCCACAGACAATTCATGGATACTTCGTGGCTTTAGTCGCAAAGGGCCCCCCTCCAGCAGGGGTGGTGCCTTCTTCTCTTTCCCTGGGTGAAATGGGGAGGGGAAGATGGGTTTGGAAAAGAAAGCTCTAGAAGAGCCCTTGGTACCAGACAAACCTTGACCCTCCACTCCTCTACACAGGGAGACCCAGCTTCCCTTAGTTGCTTGATCCCTGTTGGGGCTTTCTGGCCTGAGGTCTCAGCCCTTACTCTGACATCAAACACTTCACAGATAACCATCTGGCTTTGGGGCAAGAGCCAGAAGAGGCATGACCTAGCAGAACGGACCTTTGCCATCAGCTGGAGAGGCCCCTTGACCTTTGCCTTTCAAGGGTCCATCTTCCTCCTGGCCCGGCTTTGCTGACTTAAGAGGTTCTGTGGCCTCAGCCTTCTGCTGCTCTTTGGGAGCTGGTGGGAAAGGAGTCACAAGAGGAGTAACAAGAGTGGTAAATGTAAAGGAAGAAGGGAGAGTAAGGTATCGGGGTGGGTTCTGAGCAGGGAGGTTACCTGGGGGTGGATTCTCTGGGATAGCTGGCTGGCAGCCTTCAATACTCAACCAATGAGCTGTGAGAAAGGAAGGTGTCAAGTTGAACTGTTGGACATGAATACTAGGGAGCCACTCCACACTCATGCAACTCACCAGGATCTCTCACACTGTGGGTTACATCCATGCGAGCTTCCTCAACCCATAAGCATTGCTCCTTTCCCTCCTCCCCTGCCATCCTGCTCCCCTTTCCCCCAACCTTTGAGGCAGACATCCAGGGGCACCCGGGGCAGAGGGGTATTGATGATGTCGCTCAGGTCAACCTCCTTCTCCTCATAGAAGTAAAGCTCCCGGCCTCCACCAGAGGCAAACCGGAAAGGAATGAACTCTTGAGCATGGAACCCATAGAGTGGCTATATCAGGAGAGAGAGAAACAAACACCAGCATGATAAGGGAGCCCCCCAGGAGGCATGGCTGAAGGCAAATGCAGTATCTGGGACAACTGCTTTCACCCACCCGCCCGGCTCAGTCCTGTGTGTTCCAATCACCTCAACATTCTTAAGCTTCAGTGCGTAGTCAATGTCACTTGTGGTGAGCTTCTGCCGCTTCCCCATGTGCATGAACTTTAAGGCATCCTGCAGGTGGGAGAACATGTCTGCCTGAGACCCTGAGGAAGAAGGGGCATAGGCAACATCCTTGATACAATACAAGCCTGGGTAAGGTAGCCAGGTTACCTGTGCAATCTCCTTGATGCGGTAGCTGACTTCATCTGTCAGTAGCTGGCAGGTTTCTTCCTGAATTTGGGCAATGCCCATAGATTCAGCCACCACCTTCATTGACTCTGAGGGCAGCACAGTGTTGCTGAGCTTCAGCTTCTTCTCCTCAGCCATTCTGGAGCCCCTCCACCCTGCCCCGAAGGATGATGCCCCAGGGTGGAGATGGAGACCCTGGCAGGGGGATGGGGTGGGAAGAAATAATGAAATGTGAGACCCAGAGAAGAGTGGCTGTCTGGTCAGGAGAGGCCACAACAAATGGAAGACAATAAGGATATGAGGAGAGAAGGAACTCATCGGTATCTTCTGCCCATTCCCACATGAGTCAGCACTGGGTGTAACAGAAGGAGGTAGCAATCCGATCCAATTAAACATAACTTATTGAACTATATGATTCTATGCTGGGCACTGTACAAATGAGTATAGTAGAATTATCTGGCCCTCAATTTAAATCTCGGCCTTGGCACTACCTCACTGTGTTACTCAGGCAGATTAAATTGTCCCTGGTTTGTGTTTCTTCTCTGTAAATCCACTAAAACTTTTTTCCTAAGGTGGTTTTCCTGCATATCTTCATCTCTCTTGCCCCTTCTTGCACCATTATTCATGATTGACATAAATACAATAATGATTAAATATAAATGTTCCTCGCTGAGCCTATATACCTGTACAATTCAATGCAATGAGAAAAAACACAACCATCATGATTAATTTCCACTTTTAATTTCATGGCCATAAACTTCAAATGGGCCCTTAATGCTACCAGACAAGCACACTATACCTCGAAGCACTTAGTCTCCCTCGGTCCTACGTGACAACTTTTCTTTCCTCACTTTTGGCCATCAGAATGGACCTACAGACTCCCACCACCATGTTTACCCACCAAGCAGCACCAGTGTCCACATACTCTGCCTTCCCACCTGTTACTATAATGTTTATATCTATCACTACCTTAAACATTTCTCCCATTTCCCTGCATCATCAATTTCTCAACCTACCAGATAATTTCCATCAGCTTAAAAAATGTTATTTCCTCCCATCTTAAAAAAAGTGATATATATGCACAACGTAATATTATTCAGCCTTAAAAAGGAAATACTATGGACATGGACAACAGGTGGGATTGACTTTGGGGGGAATGAGGGTGAGGTGGGGATGGGGACAGAGGGGAGCAAAAAGGGGATGGATGTAATACAACAACAATAAAATTAAAAAAATTAAACAAAGGAAATACTGTCATATGCTATATAACATGGACAAACCCTGAGGACATTATGCTGAGTGAAATATGCCAGTCAGTCACAAAAGGCCAAATATGGTGTGATTCCACTTGTGTGAGGGTTTTAAAGTAGTCAAGCTCCGAGTCAGAAAGTAGAATGGTGGTTGCCAGGTGATGGAGTGAGGGATAACAGGGATTTACTGTTTAAAAGGTACGGAATTTCAGTTTTATAACATGAAGAATTCTGGAGATGGATGGTGGTGATGGGTACACAACAATGTGAACTCATTTAATGCCACTAAACTACACTTAAAAAAATGGTTAAGATAATGAGTTTGATGTTACGTGTATTTCAACAAATTGTATTATTTTTTAAAATCTTTATTTCACTTTCTCTGTATGACATACCCCATTTTGGGGGGCTCTTTCTTGCAATAAAACTCCCTGGAAAAGTTTTCTTAACCCTGTTTCTAATTTTCCTCTCCTCTCTTGAACCTACTCCGATCAAGCTTTTGAACTCACTAGGTCCCTGAAACCTCTCATCAAGGACACATTGCCAAATCCAAGGCCCATTCTCTGTTCTCATCTTCTTTAACCTCAAAGCAGCACATAGCATACAAATCCTACCTTCTGAAAACTTTTACTTCACTGTGGCACCAAACTTCTGGTTTTCTTCCTACCTCACTCAGTCTCCTTTACTGTTTCTTCCTCTTATTTTCACTTAATGTTGGAATGTCCTGAGCTCAGTCCTTAGTTTTCCTCTCTGGCTACATGTATTAATTTGGTCATCTGTTTTCAATATTGCTTATAGGTTAATAATGGCCAAATTTATATCCCCAGCCCAGTGTTCCTCCTAGCTTCAGGCTTGTATATCAAACTGCCTACCTAAAATCTCCACTAAAACTGAACTCCTGATCCCCTACCCTCTTACCTGCTCCAGCCCCTGCTTTCCTTCTCTGTAGGGACACCATCCATCCAGGAGCTCATTGTTTATGTGAGCCCTCACATCAAATCCACTAGGCGATCCAACCTGATTCTTCCATTCCCACTTCAGGCCCCAATCATTTATCACTTGGATAACTTCAGTAAGCCCCCTTGACAAGCTCTTCCTGCTTTCACATTTCTCTTTACATCTCCTCCCAACAGCAGCCACAGTGATTCTGTCCTATTGTAAGTCAAATTGGGTCATTTATCTACTGAAAACCTGTAATGGCTCTCCATTTGCAAAACAGGAAAGTGCAAAATTCTTATTGTGGTCCACAAGGCCCTTTCTGCATTACATCTCTGACCTTCTTTGCTTCATTCTTCCAGCTTGGTCCAGCCACGTTGCCATCCTTGTTGTTCAAACCTGACAGGCATACTCTTGCTTTAAAAACCTTTGCTGTTCCTTCTGCCTCGAATGCTCTTCCACAGATGTGAGCCTAGTTGCCTATTTCCACCACCCTATTTAACACCTCACTCCAGACCCATTCTTTTGCCCCTATGGCATTTAGCATACAATGTAATTTATCGTTTATCACCACACCTCCCTGTGCTGCACTATGTTGACAGAGATCTTTGTCTATTATGTTCACAGATGTATTCCAAGACCGAAAACTGTTGCCTGAGACACTCTAGATGCTCAATACGTATTTGTTGAATAAATGAATGAAATGAGGCTTAGAGACGTAGGTGCTCAATACATACTTGGTACCACAGTTATCAAGATGAACAAGTACAAGCTCAAGCTTGGAATCTATTCTGCGAAAAACAGGAAAGTGGCTCGCTTGAAGCTGGCATTAGGAAGACTAATGTCAAAGTGTTTAGGATTGACTGAGAGGTGTAGGTGGGGGCGGGTGGGGACGTGCTGGAGAGGTGAGAAGATGGAGGCGAAAGAGAATTTGGTTCTTCTCAAACCATCCCAGCTCTCCTCCCCCCTTTTTACAAGTCTTACTTGCAGGGAACACATTTATTCAACACACATTCTGTGCCTGGAGCCGGGTATACAGGAAGCGGTCGGGTCCCAGTGTCCTGGAGAACTCCTACTAATCCTTCGATACCCTGCGGTAGTACCCTCTGCCAGAAAAGGCTCAAAACACTCGAAAGCCCCTCAAGTCAATGGAGTCGGCAGAAAGGCTTGCGAGGACTAACTTGAGCTAGATGTGTGTAGTTCCCCCAACAGGTTAACGGGTCGAAGGTCCCCAAGCAATGGGACCAGCGCAAAAAGGAGCAGAGAAGCCCACTTCATCCCCCAACATCCCTCCAATGCAAACACAGGGTTCCCACGCGTACGGACACACAACCAACCGTCCTCCTCCGGGTCCCCACACAAGCCCGTCAAGGAGTTTAGTCCAGGTACCACTCGACCCTCCCCTGCCAGCCGAGCGCCCCGCGCAGGAAGAAACTCTCACCGCCGCCAAAGCGCCGCTCACCCGGCGCTCGGCGCCATGTTGGCCCCACCCCCTCCCAGGAGCAGGTC
The DNA here is from genome assembly GCA_004026585.1 of Noctilio leporinus. Classification (NCBI taxonomy): domain Eukaryota; kingdom Metazoa; phylum Chordata; class Mammalia; order Chiroptera; family Noctilionidae; genus Noctilio; species Noctilio leporinus. The sequence goes on along the minus strand of PVIW01003031.1, from coordinate 21,445 downwards.
CTGGCAGAGACAGGAAGCAAGTCACTACTCCTTCTCCGAGCCGGAGTAAGTCCTCTAGATTCACGGCCTCAAACGATATAAAGACGCTGTTTCAATATCTATGTGTAAGAAGCAAACACTTTTGTTGCAATTACTTCTGTTTATTCCTTCACTACCCGGCGGCCAGGACCTTCGAGAGGCACCACAAAACCAAGGCGGGGAAAGGCCTGAGCTCTGGGTGGCCCCACGCCCTTTTGGGTCGGCACTGCGCGTGCGCCTCTCGTGGTAGGTTAGATTCAAGTTGCCACCGACCCCTTCGGAATTAAAAGGGCCCGCTGCCTTCCCCAAGTTAGTTTGAAGGCAAAGAGGTGGCTGGTTGTGGACGGCACGTTGTTATGGGGCCTGTACGGTTGGAAATGTTGCTTTTCGTTTTGACTGTGTACTCCCCAGCTTGCCCTGGAACGCCGAAGGAGGAGGATGACACAGAACGCTTGCCCAGCAAATGCGAAGGTATCTGAAGGGAGTAGCCCCTGTTAGCATCCCTCTGCTTCATCTCTTTTGTCTGGGCCGGACCAAGTGGACCGTGCTGGGTGGGTCACTCAACTTCCTTGAAGACCTAAAGGAAACTGGGTGGGGTCACGGGAGAGACCCCCCATAGTGTTACCCCAAAACTATAGCACTACAAATCCCACGAGACAACCAGAGAGAGCCCACTTTTTTTCGGGCTGGCTTGGGCCCCAATGGTTTGTGGGAATTGTAGTTCAGGGACTACTTGGGCAGGACCACCCACTCTACTGAGCAGCTTCAGTGTGTGTGCCTTTTTCCTAAGTCACTGGACCTAATCTGGAGATCCTGCAGGAGCGGAGTGTGAGACTCACACCTTGTCGACATTCTTTGCTCCACCTCAGCAGAGACACTCCCAAATTACAGGTCCTGCGCCCTCCTAAGGGGGTTGAGGGATGAGTACGTCAGGCTTTGAAGCTCATAAATGAAAGAGGAGGTCACACAACTGGGAGAGGTTCCCCGTACGTGTCAGGCTTTTGACAGGCTGTGTACTGTATGGATTTTACAGTAAGCGGCATCCTTTATGGCTGCATTATGTGCGCGGGCCCCGCTGGGAGAGGGCACTTAAGCGCTGGGCCATTGAGTGCTCTCCTTCCCTAGTTTACTGTCTCTTTCCCTAGTTTACTGTCCTTCTTGACTTCAATTTCTTCCCTGGATTCTTTTTCTCTTAACCTGAATTTCAATATCACTATTCCTGAAGACTTGGTCTTACTTTCTCCACTCCTTTCACTTGTGCCCTTACTGTGCTCCCCACACCTCTTGTCAATTTTTCTAAACAAGACCCAATCTTGTCAGTTCCTGCTTTAATATCTCTGCAGGCCTCCTGCAGTAATCAGAATATAGCCAACACTTTTTTTAAAGACAGAGCATATGTATCTTTGTTTTATGATCCCCACACACATTTCTGTAACCCCAGTCCCATTCCCAAAGTGCCCACGCTTAAAGCACACTGAACTTCTCAGTGGTCAGCGAACCTGCCTTATTCTCTCACATCTCTGTGCCTTTGCACATTATTTTTTTCTTTGCCTGGAATACCCTGCTCCCTTCTGTATGTAGTTCTTCAAGATCCAGTTAAAATGCCACCTCCTTTGGAAATATTTCTTACCTGTCACCTCCCACTGTATTATAAGCCCTTGGAGTGAAAGAGTGTACCTGTGTTTCCCAGGTCTTAGCATAGTGCCTGGCACATTTAGGCACTTTTGTTACTTGCCCCTGTGTTTAATTCACTTGGCATTTCTGAATAGGCCACTCCCTTTCTTGGGCAGTGTGCCATGCCAGTTGCTAAACGCTGGAAAGACAGTGGTGGAATAGATGCAGTGCTCATCTTTAAGGAAATTCCAGGCTAGTAGGAAGTCAGTATGTAAAGATTGAATGAATTTTGCATTTCCTAATGTGACTGTCTCTTGGTCTTAACCCCCTAATGTTGGATTCATCACATCATATTGCCATCTTTTTATCTCTCCCCAACTACATTGGTAGTGTCCCATGGGTAGGGATGGTGGGTCTTAACAGCTCTCTGTATTGCTATTGTGCATCCAGAGGAGTTCAATAAATAATTTCAGAACAAAAAAGTCTTATATAGTGCTTACTGTGTGCAGGCACTATACTAAGGGTTTTACAAAGATTGATTAGTTTAATTCTCACCACACCCCTATGAGGAGGTACTATTATTATCTCCATTTTATAGGTGAAGAAACCAAGGCACAGCAGAATTTTTATACAGCTACTAAGTGGCTAAGTCAGAACTACAGACCTGCCAGGCTGACTCCAGAATATGTACTTGTAACAGTCATGCTCTGCTGCCAATGCTCATCCACAGAATGAGTTGCTGGCATGTTTGTTTATCTCTTATATCCCCTTGGACATCTAGTGTGTAAGCTGCTGAGCCTGGAGCTACAGGAAGCACTGAGACGCACTGGCCGATCTCGAGAGATGTTGGAACTGGGGCAAGTGCTGGACACCGGCAAGAGGAAGAGACACGTCCCTTACAGTGTTTCGTGAGTCCTTGGTGCTCCTCCACCTTCTAGCCCCCAAAGTTCTAGGAGTTGGCACAGTATTCAGGGAGTCTTTGTTTCCCCTCTTCCCACAGAGAGACAAGGCTAGAAGAGGCCTTGGAGAATTTATGTGAGCAGATCCTGGATTACAGTGTTCATGCCGAACGCAAGGGGTCACTGAGATATGCCAAGGTCAGACTCTTCTGCAGGGCAGGATTCCATTTCTCAGACCTGTATTCTCTGAGGCCCATCTTCCCCAGCTTTTGAGTGTCCCCTCCTCTTCTTCACATGCCCTCATCTCACCCTCATGAAACTTACCTCTCAGTTTCCAGTAATTGACAAAACTGATATGGTGGAAAGGGGAAGGAAGAAGTGGGGTAGTGGACTAAGTTGATCCCAAATTCTCATCTTTCAGGGGCAGAGTGAGACCATGGCAACACTGAAAGGCCTGGTGCAGAAGGGAGTGAAGGTGGATTTGGGGATCCCTCTGGAGCTGTGGGACGAGCCCAGTGTGGAGGTCACATTCCTCAAGAAGCAGGTAGGAGAGGATACAGCCCAGAGAGATGAGAAGGGAACTTCAAAGGGGTGGGGTGGGGCTAGATGCTAGGGAAATGTAACTCTGAGCAGAGAGAAGGGGGTATAGTGAGGCTGTCATGGACTAAAGTGTACCTAGGAGCATATCAAGATGTAATAATAGAGGCTATAATATGCACTACCACTTACTGAATACATACTATGTGCAAATTCAGGACCACATATGTTTCAGCTGCTGCCTCATTTTACACTCACAACCATTACAACTGATTACCATTTCTCATCTTACAGGCTAGAAGCTGAGAGTCAGAGTTTAATAACCTACTCAGCAGAGTACTTGCTAGTAAATGTTTATTGAATGAACAAGGATTACACATCTAGTAAACCAAGTTTAACTTTCTGGCTACCTGCCTCTCCAAGGTGTGGTAGGGAGACAGGGAGTGAAAAACAAAGAGGGTTTCCAAAGCCCAACAGAGCAGATACCCTTCTGATCCTTCCACTTGACCAGTGTGAGACAATGTTGGAGGAGTTTGAAGATGTCGTGGGGGACTGGTACTTCCACCATCAGGAGCAGCCCCTACAGCATTTTCTCTGTGAAGGTCATGTGCTCCCAGCTGCTGAAACTGGTAAGTGTATGGGCTGGCCTCTTTCCTGCCAGGCCACAATATCCTCTATCCCCAGGACCAGTATCTAAATTGCTTTCTATCACCCAACCTAGCATGTCTGCAGGAAACTTGGACTGGAAAGGAGAAGATCACAGATGGGAAACGGAAGACAGAAGGGGAAGAGGAGCAAGATCAAGAGGAGGAAGAGAAGGAAAAGGAAGCGATGACTAGAGCATCAGGCCACTTCCAGCATGATCCAGAGGATCTTTGACCTTTGCTTTTGAGTGTCTGCGAAGGACAGGGGTCATGGGGAAGAACACCCTGAAGCCTGAGCTCTCCCTGCTCTACAACTTTAAGGGTGCGTGTGACCCACCCAGAGCTTGTAGTTTATTCCCTCCTGTCTGGTCTCAGGCAGGACACTGATGGTATAGCATGGTATGGCTATGGGGACAAGGGTGTGAATAGTAGGTGGAAGCCCTACCCTAACAGATGAGCTCTCTGCCTGCCATCTTGCCCCTTACTGTAGGTGTGTGTGAATACAGTGTCGAAGGGTTTTCCCTTTAAATACCTCTACTACTCCCAACCCACCCAGAGGTCAACAATGGCAAAGGAGTTGTGGGCCTTGGGAAGGTCATTTTGCATTTTTAAGATGCTAGCAAGGAGGAAACCAGAAGGGCATTATCTACGACTTATATACACCGTCCAGGAAGCTATATTCCATCGAACTGTGACCCTGGAAGGGGATACTGGATGGGGATGGGGGTGGTGTAATGATGGCAAGTTAGGTGGGGTAAACACTTGGTCTACATTATACCAATTTCACCAAGGATCCATCACATAATCACAGGTGCCAAATTTTCTATAGTGCTAGTAAAGTTTTTTTGCCCTGAATGACCAGGCCTGAGTCATGAGCAGAAAACCTATGTTCTGGAAAGTGAGGCAGGACTGGAACTTATATTTGTACAAGGTAGGAGTGCATAACTAAATAAACCCCTGACTTCTCTCTTGTCCTCCCCACTGTCCTGATGCCAGTGGATCTACCTACAAGCCACATACCAAGTGGGGCCCTTGATGGCTATGGAGACCACTCAGGGGCATGATGCTGCACTGGCAGGCCCACAGCTGGCCCCTGCGCTCCCTCCGCACACCACTGGCCTCCCTCTACTCCATGGGCCAGGGCCTGGGCAAAGGCCCCCACATCATGGCAGTTCAGATATTATCAGTTATCAGTTGAGTCCAAAGACAACTGCCGTGATGTGCTAGCTCCCCACACAGTGTAAGGGTTTTGTCTGCTGTTCTATTGGAAGCTTATGATACTTTGTAAAGTAGCCCAAGGAAACTGGCAGAGATAATCGGGCTGAGGACAGTATTTAGCTTGGCTCCGAACTGTCCGTGTTCAAGCTTGCCGGAAAAAGCGAGGGTTAAAGTTCACCGGGTGGCGCTGCCGCTTCCCGCGCGCCATACTTAGTTTACGGGAGCTCAGCGAGGACAAAATTGTTCGCGCTTTTTCCACTTTCATTATTTCCTCAGAATAAGGGAAGATCTAAGGTAGAGAACGGGTCAGTTCTTGTGAGGTAACGAAAAGACACCCTTTGGAGGGTGATGAGTGTGGACCTACCACGCAAGAGGAGCGAGGCAGGGAAGGACTAGAAGGACGCGCGGCGTCTGGTGGGAGAAAAGGTTGGGCAATACCATCTTTCTTTGGAGGGGAGTTGAGGGCGATATCACCTTAAAAGTGCAGGGTTGGGGGTGGGAACAAACTGCGTCTTGGAGATGCCAGTTGGTGGAGGCCGGGAGCGTGTGGGAAACCCAAAGGGACTGGATAGTATCGCACAGTCCTGCTTTCTTTCCCCAGCCCCTTCCTCTCCGGTCATGAGTAATCTAGTGCGGACCGAGCCGCTGCTTGGGGAGCCGCCTCTGCGGGTACCTGGCGACCCCTACTCCGTGGTAGTTCTACTGCAGGGCTACGCGGAGCCCGAGGGGGTTGGCGACGCTGTGCGCGCCGATGGCTCTGTGACCCTTGTTCTGCCCCGGACCTGGAGCCCAGCCTCCAGCCACGGAGAACCCGCGCCCGAGAACAGCAAAGCCAAGACTGCCCTGGAGGAGGCAGCTCGTGGCCCTATCCTCGTGGACACCGGAGGCCCCTGGGCTCGGGAGGCGCTCCTCCAGGCCCTGGCGGGGCAGGGCGTAGCCCCCGCAGACGTGACTTTGGTGGTGGGGACGCACGGACACTCAGATCATATCGGGAACCTGGGGCTGTTTCCAGGGGCTGCTCTTTTGGTCTCACATGACTTCTGCCTTCCCGGGGGTCGCTACCTACCCCACGGGCTGGGGGAGGAGCGGCCCCTGCGGCTGGGGCCGGGACTCGAGGTGTGGGCCACGCCAGGCCATGGGGGCCAGCGGGACGTGAGCGTGGTGGTGGCGGGCACGGCTCTGGGAACTGTAGTGGTGGTGGGAGATGTGTTTGAACGTGTTGGGGATGAGGACTCATGGCAGGCCCTGAGCGAAGACCCGGTGGCCCAGGGGCGGAGCCGGAAAAGGGTCCTAGACTCTGCCGACATGGTTGTGCCGGGTCACGGAGCCCCCTTCAGGGTGGTCAGGGAAGCCTGGAATCCGGAGACAAAGGGTCCAGGGAACTGCTGGCAGGACCCAGTGGTCGGAAATGAGGATCCCACAGTGCACGGATAAGTCCTGGGGAAGACGGCCTCCCAGCCCCGCAGCCTAGGAACTGACGTTTAGGATACAGAAGACCCAGTCAGCCAGAGTTGGGAGACTGGTTTTCTAGCACGTGCTGTCATCCGTGTCACTATTTTGAACCCAAGCTAGGACCAAGACTATCAGCTGTGTGCCACCTCTAGGGGCTTCATTAATAAAATGGGAAAATGTTCTTGGGAGAGTTGTCTCAAATTAAAAGGAAACTACATTGAAAACCATACTGCCCTAATGTAAAAGCGAGGCATTAATACTCATGCAAATGTAATCAGCAACAGCAGAGAGGGACACTTTTTGGCCAATTACCTATTTTTTGTGGGGTGCAGGTTGTTGAGAGAAGATGCAGGGTGTAGAAGTAACCGTGTAGTCATCTGACTGGATTCATTAATTCAGTAAATACTTTTAACTCCTGCAATGTCTCAAGCACTGTTCTCTGACACTGGGATACAGCTATGAGCCCATTAGACAAACTCCCTGCCCTTCATGGATGTTAACATTCTATTGAGAGAGAAATAATAGCTAACCAAATAATACAGGTTTTGGTTAGTGAAATGAGAAAAAAGGCTGAGAAGGGGATAGGGTGCTGGGGTGGGAGGGTGGTCAGGAAGGTAATCTAATATGAGAACTGAATGAGGAGAAAGCTGGCCATATGAGGTTCTGGGAGGGGATTATTCCACGCACTGGGACAGCAGGTATAAAAGATGCTGTTGGGGAAAAAAAAAGGCTGTTGGGCAGGGCTAGACTGGGGGCTCATTTCCCAGGTGTCCACGAAGGCCACACAGAGGTTAGCAGGGGGATTTCAGAGGAGCCAGTTCATCTGGAGAGTGAACCAGCTTGTGCCATAAATGGACTTAAAGCAGTGTTGACCAACTTGAACGCAAGAGGGCAACCACAGCTCTCCAGTTCCTTGTCAGTCAGGTAAAGATGGGCAAAGGGAAGGTGGTAAAGTGGACACCAGCACTGCCATGATGTGGGGGCCTCTGTCCAGGCCCTGGCCTATGGAGTAGAGGGAGGCCACTGGTGTGTGAAGGGTGTGCAGGGGCCAGCTGTGGGCCTGCTAGTGCAGCATCATGCCCATGAGTGGTCTCCATAGCCATCAAGGGCCCCATCTGATATGTGGCTTGTAGGTAGATCCATTGGTATGAGGACAGTGGGGGAGGACAAGAGAGGAGAAGTCAGGGGTTTATTTAGAGTTATGCACTCCTACCTTGTACAAATAAATACAAGGTCTAGTCCTGCCTTACTTTCCAGAATACAGGTATTCTGGTCATTACTTAGGCCTGGTCATTCAGAGCGACACATCTCTGGCTGCACAGTCTCCAGGATGGATGAGTTACCTAAACTAGTCCAGTCTTGGTGATCTTAGGGTTTTTGCCAGAACTAGTGGAAAAGAGTCTAGTTTTTTCCTGTAAGACCGAAATGGGAGAATGAATCATCTTGCTGCTTTGTCAGGACAGCCAGCTGCTGTTGGGGCCACCAAATGACAGAATGAAACTAAACAACAGGGGCAAAAGTGAGCAGTTAAGAGAAATGGACCTGATGACACGTTTTAAATTTATTTATTTTTAAAAGATTTTTATTTATTATTTTTAGAGAGAGGGGAAGGGAGAGAGGCAGAGAGGGAGACTGACATCAATGAATGGTTGCCTTTCACCTGCCTCCAGCTACAGACCTGGCTGGAGACCTGGCTTGAAACCTGGTTATGTTCCCTGGCTGAGAATCGAACCAGATACCTTTGGATTTGTAGGCTGGTGCCTTATCCACTGTGCCACCAGCCAGGGCCCTGATGATACATTTAAAAAAGTACATATTTTATTAATTTTTTTTTTGGAGAAAGGGGATGGGTGGGTGGAAAGAACTTCATGTCTGTGACCAAACCTGCAGGCACAGGAATCAAAGGGAACCAAACTGATGGCCTTTTGCTCTGCAGGACAACACCCAACCAATTAAGTCACACCAGGCAGACAGGACCTGATGACAAGTTTGAGCACTGAAAATCAAACCCACTGCCTAACTCCTTTCCTGCCTGTGCTGCTTTCACTGCATTTTCAATTGCTTGCAGCAAGAAGAGTCCTGAAAGGATATAAGCACTAGCAAAAAATGTTCCATTAGAGGCAATGAGGATGGTGTGGAAAGAGGGCTGATTACAGAGGGAAAGCAGCACTTAAGATACTAGGAGACTAGGCCCAGAGTACACTGTTAGAAGTTTCTTTCAAGCCTTTCAAGCTTTTTGTGTGTGTGTGTGAAAACTCTCAGGAAAACTTGACCTATATATGATTAGATTCTTCTACTTATAAATATTCAATGGCTCCACATTACTTGCAGAATAACTAGAACTTCCCTCTCCTGGTCCTTTTCTGGTCAAAGTTTGCTCCAGTTTGGCTGGACTACCTTCTTCCTTCCAGACAAATCCACAGACTCTGTTTCTCCTGTTGTCTCCCTGTGTCTTCCCTCTCTTCTCCACCATCCAGGCTCAGCTCAGCTCATCGACAGAAAACCTTCCCTGATTTTTCCAACCCTAGCTTAAACTTTTGTAACGCTGTCTGTATATTATTCACTTAGCATTAGGTAATGCCTAGTGTTGGTCATTTTTTTTTTTTTTCCTGGAAATGCCCTCTCCCCATGATTCTCCTTGAGAGCAGAAACTATTTAAGATAACTTCTGTGAATGCTCCAGAGCTCAGTATTTTGTCTATAAATGCCATGAAATAAAATGCATGCTATTTTTCTGATTTACCTGAGTGTTACCTGTTGCCCAGTTCTGACTCTGTACAGGATTTAGGTGTCTGTCCCTGTCTCCTCTGAGAAGTTCCAGCATCCAGGTAAACAAAGGGGTGTCTCTCAAGGCCCTTCCTGTTCATGTCTTTCTTTTTTTAAGAAAACATTTTATTTATTTATTTATTTAATTATTGAGAGAGAGGAAGGGATGGAGAGACAGAGGGAGAGAAATATCAATTAGTTGCCTCTTGCACACCCCCCAATAGGGGGACCTGGCCCACAATCCAGGCATGTGCCCTGACCAGGAATCAAACCAGAGATCTTTTGGTTCACAGGCTGGCCCTCTGTTTTCACTGAGCCACACCAGCCAGAACTGTTTACATCTTTCTTCATGAGGCTCCAGGTGTCCTGCCATCTCCTGTCATGGTCTCTCACAGGGCACAGTGACACGCAGATACTCCCATCACTGCCATAAGATGGAGTCCCTCATGTGGACATCATGGTCAGTAAGGCATTCCAGGATACTATCAACAATGCCAAGGGACAGCCTGAGCAGGACAGCAAGTGCACCATATCTCAGTGATAGAAGCGAGAGGGTTTGGGGGCTGGGAGCCCAGGGTGGTATGGGGATTAGGGGACCAGGGTTATGGGGAAGGAGAAAAATATAATGGACTAACTAGCAAGCTAATATATATATATATATTTATTTATTTACAGAGAAAGGGGAAGGGAAGGAAAAAGAGGGAGAGAAATATCTACGTGTGAGACCTACATCATTTGGTTACCTCTCGCATGCCCCAAACTGGGGACTTGGCCTGCAACCCAGGCATGTGCCCTGCCCAGGAATCAAACCTTCGACCTTTCAGTTCGTGGGAAGATGCCCAACCCACTGAGCTACACCAGTCAGGGCAAGTTAACATTTTTTGAGAGTTTACTCTGTGCCATGTGCAAGTACCATCCTCTTTAAAATAGATTGGGAGAGCCCTGACTGGTGGCACAGTGGGTAAGTCACCTACCTGTGAACCCAAAGGTCGCTTGTTCAATTCCCAGTCAGGGCACATAACCAGGTTGCAAGCCAGGTCTCCAGCCAGGTCTCTAGCCAGGTCCATAGCTGGAGGCAGGTAAAAGGCAACCATACATTGATGTCTCTCTCTCTCCCTCTCTGCCTCTATCCTTTCCCCTCTCTCTAAAAATAATAAATAAATAAATATTTAAAAAATATATTAAATGGGAAATCCAGAAATAAACCAGGAATAAACAATTTGTAAGTTTTAAATTGCAACAATAATAAATAATTTAAAAAAATAAAATAAAATAAATAGGTGGAGAAATTAAATGAAGTGAGTTGGTAAATGTCAGAGCAAGCATGTGGATGCCCCTAGAGAGAAGCTAACCCCACATTCCTAGAGAGACAAATGATGACATGGTGAGGGACTAAAAGGTTGCATTCAGGTAGCAGACTATTCATAATTTTGACTATGTCTAGTTTCAAAGAAGATTCCAAGTGGCTACAATAGGTATATGTATATAATGCAGCATAATTAAAGATTCAAAGGAAGTTAGAAACCAGGTATGAGGCAAAGATAATTTTATTAGGAACCTGAGAATTTTACCAGGATACTTCTTGAAACCCAATACTACATTTTGACTGTAAACTTCCTAGCAACACACACATACACAATAGGTTTTGTAATAGGAAACACATGCTTGTTTGGAGAGAATTTTTTTTTCTTTAGTTCATGTTCTAAAAGGGTTAAGGATGTCATGTGGAATCTAATGAATGAATTGACAAGCAAAATAGAGTCAGACTCATAGAGAGTAGGATGACAGCTAAAGGGAGGCATTTTTTGGGGAGGGATTGAACAAAAAGGAAAAAGGACTCATGGACATGGACAACAGTGTGGTGATTATGGAGGGGGCAGATAAGGGGACTAAATGTGAATGAAAAGAAAACCTTTCAGAAACAAACCCAAAAACCTCTTCTTTAATAGTCAGGAAATGTATATATATATATTATATATTTGCATTTTGAATCATTTTTTCCATTTCACTTCCCCATAAAATTGTATCTTAATGTGACGTAATTTTATTCTTAAAAGTTTTTATTGATCACCCTGTAAACATAAGCTTTTAACTATTAATTTTTTCCCTGGAAAAAAAAATTAAAAGGCTCAAGGATTGGATGAAAACACAGACAGAAGCACAATGACTGGAAACAAGCTGATAGTTATGAGTATGCTTTAAAAGTTATCAAAAGAATGAGTGAATTAGCTTTTTTTAAGAAAAGATTTTGTTTATTATTTCCAGAAAGAGAGGAAGAGAGAGAGGCAGAGTTGGAGAGAGGGAGAAAGTGAGAGGGAGAGAAACATTAATGTATGGTTGCCTTTCACCTGCCTCCAGCTAAGGACCTGGCTGGAGACCTGGCTTGCAACCTGATTATGTGCCCTGACTGGGAATTGAACCAGCGACCTTTGGGTTCACAGGTGGGTGCCTTATCCACTGTGCCATCAGTCAGGGCTCTCCCCATCTATTTCAAAGAGGATGGTACTTGCACATGGCACAGAGTAAACTCTCAAAAAATGTTAACTTGCCCTGACTGGTGTAGCTCAGTGGGTTGGGCATCTTCCCACGAACTGAAAGGTCGAAGGTTTGATTCCTGGGCAGGGCACATGCCTGGGTTGCAGGCTAAGTCCTCAGTTTGGGGCGTGCTTATTGAATTAGCTTTGTTTGTACAACAAACCGCCCCCAAAACTAGTGGCTTAAAACTACAAACGTTTTATATCTTACAATCCTGTGATTCATCTGGAATGCCTTGGCTGGAGGTGAATGACCTAGAGTGGCCTCATCACCCATTGGCTGCATCAGCTGGAATTGGTGGATGGCTGGGGCTTCTCTCCACAAGATCTCTCAGTCCCCAGTAGCTAGCTTGGGCTTGTGCACATGGTGGCAGCGGTGTTCGAATTGCAGGAGCTGGTAGGGCAGAAGCTGCAAGGCCACTTGAACTTGAGATCTAGGTCAGAAATTGCACAGTATCGCTTATATCACCTTCTGTTGGTCAAAGCAAGTCGTAAGGCCAGTCCAGATTCAGGGATAAGGAAATCGCTTCCACCTCTTGACAAAAGAGGCTGCAAAGAACTTGTGGCCATTTTGTTGTTGTTGTTGTTGGCGTTGCAATCTACTACGATGAGTGTGTATATGAATTGGTGATACTAAAATTTCATGGACTCCAGTGTTTGGTAATCCTTTCATACTTTCTGCTACTCCCCTAAGCAGCTGCTAATTACACTACACCATTCCATCCGCACTCCCAGAAGGGGGCAGCACTTACTCACAAAGAAAACAGACCACTGTTGCGGCTCTCTGCGTCAAGACACTTCACCTGAAAACTGGTCAGCATTTGCACCCGGAGCCAAACCCAAAACAGGAGCAGTCAGTGTATATCCCTGCTGATTCCTTTTCATAAGTTTCCATTCACTGTCTTGCTCAGTCTGGCTCCCACTTGACCACTCCACTAAAATGGCTCTGGGTGACATTGCTCATGGATGTCATAATTGACTAATCTAAAGGACTTAGTGCTCATTGTACTTCACCGCCCAGCAGCACTTGACAATCCTTCTTGAAACTTGCATTCCCCCCTCTCCTCCTTGGATTACTTGACCACATGCTGCTCTCTTCTCCACTTAATGCCACTTCCCTCTTAGTCCCCTTCTGAGGGCTTCTCTGTCTCCTCGTACCCCATAAACATTCTAAAAAAGCCTCTTTTTTTTTTTTGCCAAATATTAATTATTAATTGGTCGTAACTATTAATAATAATTTCATGAATAAAAGGTCCAAAGAACAATAATACAACAAATATCTATCTACTTGCCGCCCAGTTTAAGAAAGATACATTGTCATTACTTTGAAGTCTACTTATGTTTTCCCACCCCTTTCCTGGCCTTTGAAAGTATCTTGACTGGGGGGTTTATAATTTCCTTGAAATTTTTTGTAGTCTTACCACATTTACATCTCTACACAGGATTGTTTTTGTTATGTTTTAAAATTTTATATGAATACATCACATTGTAAATGTTTTTCTACAACTTGTTTTTTTAATTCAATATTATGATCCTGAGATTTATTGATTTAGTGTAGGTAGCTGTAATTCATTTTCACACATGTAGTGATCAATGTTATGGAAAACCATATAATGTTGAGAAAACTGAATATCCACATGCAAAAGAATTAAATTAGACCCTTATACCTAAAGATTTAAATGTAAGAACTGAAACCATGAAATTCCTAGAAAAAACATAGGGACAAAGTTTCTTGACTTTGATGAGAGGAAGGGGGCACAAGATGAGAAATCAGCAGGGTGAGTTCCTTCCTGTCCCCTCTTAACTGCTGCCTCAGTTAAGACTGGAAAGGAAAACCCATGAAGCTCATCTCACAGCCTCTGGGTGGGTGCTCAGGCCTTGGTCCCCAGGAGGAGACACCTTCCTGGGAGGGGACCCAGGAAGGCAGCTGGCAAAAGTTAAAGAGGCAGAGAAAGGAGGGAGGGAGACTTAGGGAAGGAGGAGTGTGGCAATGGAAAGAAAGAGCAAAGGAAACTGGTGGGAGGGTGAGGAGCCTGAAAGGGGAGCCAGGCACAGACAGGAGGCCAGGCTGGGAGCTCCGTGGGGAAGGTGCTCTGAGAAAAGGCAGATGGTAGAGGTGAAGGAGACAATGATTTTTGTGGCCCCTTTGGGCACCTCAGCAGGGGAAAGGCAGATTGGATAATGAGCAAGAAAGAGGAAAAACTATGGAACAGGAAGGAACGGGAAGGATGATGTTCAAGGTAGAAAGAAAACAAGATGGACAGAAGGGAAAGCTGAGAATTGGCCATGAAAAGGAGGAGAAAAGAGGATACCAGAGAAAGAAGAAAGGGAGATATCCTGGGAAAGAATCAGAGAAAGTAATTAGATTCATTGTTCTTAATAAGCGAAGTGCCTGACCTATCATGGAACATAAGAAAACATGAATGGGAATGTGGAGGATGAGAACAGCTGTGAAAGGCTCCCTGGTGCTGATCTCTTAAGGGCACTTCCTGTTTCTCAAACCAGCCCCGGTGCCCATGATCCCCTTTGAAGACAAGCACTCACTTCTCTGGGGCTCTGGCTTTAGTTCACAGACCTAGAGAGGGGCCAACAACACGTCAGCACGCCATCCATGAACAGCATCTCTACCCCTGCCTTTTCTGATCAGTCCCACCCTGAGACCATCCTTGGAGAGAATAGGGCTGCAAGGCAGCTTGGCTGAAACCCATGTGGGAAGGGCCTGGGACTCAAAGCCAGCACCCCACTGACACTTTAAAGCTGGCCACACCTATGCTTCAATTTTTCTCAGCACCAAGCCGGGAGAGCGCCCTTCACCCTGCCATGTCTCCCTCCCTTTTCCGCTGCTTCCTTTCCCTTTCCTTGAACTCCCTGCAACCCCAGCCTGTTCCTTCCTCTCCTGAGCCTTAGTCACCCACCCTCTCCCTCCCCCGTCTTGTCACAGGCACCATTGCTCCCTCCTGCTCCGACAAACTAGTTCTTGTCTTTCCTTCTGAGTGGTGGTTATTTCTTTCTCCCACCTCATGAATCTCATGGCTTGAATCCATGTTTGCACTGCAATCTGTTCCTCATTCCCACTGAAGACTCTGTCCCTCCCACACCCAGACCCCCAGCCAACACACACATACTAGCTCCCCTCCAGGTCCTTCTCAAGTCTCTCTTCGGCATTTCTCAGGCATATGGCCCCTGGTTCACACACATCCTCTTCACCATCGGCTACCCTCCTCCTCGGAGAGCTTATCATCCACAGAAACGATCCTTAACACACTGGGCTCACCCGACCTCCCAACTGCAGTCACCTTCACTCCACTCAGCCATACCCTAGACTTTGTTTTTTTAATCACTGGGAATGAACACTAGAAAATTACATGCTAGTGGCATTTTTATGCAATGACTTTCTTTCCTCCCAGCTCTCTTTTGTCATCTTTCCTCTATACCTGTGCGTTGACCTCCCTGAGTTCTTATTCCCTGACAATCCACTTTCTTTCATGTTACTCAGGTTGTCTGAGAGTCTCCACTCTCCATTCGGGCCCTTTCACTGGCTCTTTGACCTCCTGAGTTTCCCTGTCCTGCCATATTGAGCTGACAAATCTCCAATCCTCCACGAATCTATGACATAGAGTACTATTTGCCTTATCCAATATCTGTTCACCTCTTCTTCCTCAGTTACAGAACCTTGATTTTAGTTGGCATTCCATATCTATGGATAGATATGGAACATATGGCTAAATTCTGTCCAATAAGATATAAATGGAAGTGTGGGTTGGACTTTCAGAAAGGCTCTTTCAAAGGAGAATAGACAATTTGGGCAATATTTTATCCTGTCCTCCTTCCTTCTGTTTCCTACTTGGATTCAGGAATAATGGCTAGAATCTTTGCAACTACCTTGGACCATGAGGCAAATCTTCAGGCTAGAAGCCAGTAGTATCCAGGAACAATTAGCAGAAAGGTAGGAGCCTGAATTCCTAAGGACAGTGGCCTCTGTTGTCTGCCTCCAGATTCTTCTTCTTCCTCTCCCCCTCCCCTCCCCCTCCCCCTCCTTCGATTTTATTCATTATTTTCAGAGAGAAGGTCAGGGAGGGAGGAAGAAAGGGAGACAAGTATCAATATATGGGGTTGGCTTCCACCTGCCTCCAGCCAAGGACCTGGCTGAAGACCTCGCTTGCAACCACTTTATGTGCCCTGGCTGGGAATTGAACCAGAGACCTTTGGGTTCACAGGCCGGTGCCTATCCACTGAGCCACCAGCCAGAGCTCCAGATTCTTTTTTAATGAGGATAAAACAATAAACTCTGTGTTATTTAAGCTATGGTTGTGTCTGGTCTCTGATGCCAGCTGCTAAACAGAACTTTTAATTGACAAGTCCTAAAGATTACTAAACTACACAGTTGAATACTGCTGGGGAAAAAACACAATTTGTGCAATGATGCGTCTCTCAGTTTATGGCTTCTCATCTGAGTTAAATCTTTAAATACAATTTTCCATTTCCTCAGTAACTCTGTCTCAATTTTTCCTTCATCTTTGACCTTCACCTTACCCTAAGGAAATAACCATGGTATTTTTTGCACTGCATAATTTAAACTCAATTTTTATGTAATTGAACTTGTTGATATTTTTGTTCATGGCTTTGGGTTTTATGTCTTACTCAAGGAAGTCATCTCCACCCCGTGGTTTCTTCTAGTACTAAGGTTATTCTTCTTTTCTTCAAATCTTTGATTTTCATGAAATTTATTTTAGTGGACGTTATGAGGTAGGTAGATAATATTTTTTCTCAGGTGGCTATGCAATTGTTCCAGCACTAGGTATTGAATTACTCATCTTTTCCCATTGATTAGACATGCTACCTTTTAACCTACTTAATTCCTGCATATTTGGGTCTGTTTTCATACTGCCTACATTTGAGTTTTTATTTCATCACTTCATCTGCTTATCTATTTTATGCTAGTATTGTATCACTTTATCCTTTAAAATTATATTTTATTATTTATGCTATTATAGTTGCCCTGACTTTTCCCCCTTTGCCCCTCATCCACCTAGCACCCCCAACTCCCTCAGATAATCCTCTCACCATTGTTTATGTCCATGGGTCATGCCTATCAGTTCTTTGGCTCCTCCATTTTCTGTACTGTACTTTACATCCCCATGGTTATTCTATAACTACCTATTTGTATTTTCTAATCCTCTCACCTCTTCACCCATTCTCCCACACCCTCTTCCCATCTGGCAACCATCAAAATGCTCTCTGTATCCATGATTCTATCTCTGTTCTTCTTGTTTGCTTAATTTGTTTTTTAGATTCAGTTGTTGATAGATATGTAATTTTTGTCATTTCATTGTTCATAGTTCTGAGAAGCTCTTTATCTACCCTTTGATTCTAACTGACAGCTCTACTGAAAAGAGCTGTAGGTCTTGGCTGTAGGTCCCTGCTTTTCATGACTTTGAATTTCTTGCTAATCCCCTCTAGCCTGTAAAGTTTCTTTTGAGAATTTGGCTTATGGTCTTATGGGAACTCCTCTGTAGGTAACTGACTTCTTTTCTCTTGTTGCTTTTAAGGTTCTCTCTTTATCTTTAACTTTTGGCATTTTAATTATCATGAATCTTAGAGTGGACCTCTTTGCATCCATCTAAATTGAGACTCTGTGCTTCCTGGACTTACATGTCTATTTCCTTCATCAAATTAGGAAGGCTTTCTTTCATTATTTTTTCAAATAGATTTCCATCTTCTTGCTCTTTCTCTTCTCCTTCTGGTACTGCATGATGCAAATGTCAGATCGATTGACGTTGTCCCAGAGGCAGCTTATACTTTCTTCTTCTTCCTCCTCCTCCTCCTCCTCCTCCTCTTCTTCTTCTTCTTCTTCTCTTTTGATGCTTTTTTCTTTGTTATTCTGATTGGTTGTTTTTGGCTTCCTTATGTTTTTCATATCATTGATTTGAATCTTGGCTTCATCTAATCTACTGTTGTTTCTCTGTAAATTGTTCTTTATTTTAATTAGTGTATCCTTCATTTCTGACTGGATCTTATTTATGCTGCTGAATTTCCCACTAAGTTCCTTGAGCATTCTAATAACCTTTGTTTTGAACTCTGCATCTGATAGATTGCTTATCTCCATTTTGTTCAGCTCCTTTTCTGGAATTTTGATCTGTTCTTTCATTTGGGCCACTGTAGGGGATCCTCATCCTACGGGGCCCCCCGATCGTGGATTGACCAAACTAACCCAGACTCGAAGACCCTGGGGAGAGAAGAGGTGGCCACTCTCTCTAGTGGAGAGTGCGCACCAGCTACTTTCCCAATACAGCTTTTATTGGGGTGAATGCATGCAAAAAAACAACAACAACAACAACAAAAAAAAAAAACACAAAAAAACAGGTGTAGGTGTTTGCCATAAAACATTCAGGGTAAGCTATGAACCACAGAGAGCAGTATCTGGTCAAGAATGGTCAGGCTTGCTGGCGCCAGAGCATTGATAAAACATAGTTCAGGAGTTCATTCTGGCCTTATCTCAAACATCCATTAATTAGAATCAGAACATATACAAAGTTGAGCAGGCTTCAAAGTATACATTTCAATTCTAGGCCTGAGTTTTCCCATGGAAACACCTCTTTGAAGGCCTTCAGATCATGTGTGCCACCTGCTTCCCATTTTCCATCAAGGCTTACAGGTCCTCTTTCTGGACCTGGCTTATGCAGGTGCTACAGTTTCCGAAATCACACAAAGTGGCCCTCTACAGACCATGTTTCTTTGTCTCTTCATTTTGGCAGTCTCCCTGTGTTTGTTTCTATGTATTATGTACAGCTGCTTTGACTCCATGTCTTGGCGGTGTGGCCTAATGTAGTAGGTGTCCTGTAGGGTCTAGTGGCACAGCCTCCCCTATCACTCAGGCTGGGTACTCAAGGTGCGTCCTTTGTGTGAGCTGAGTAACACCCTCCTCTTGCAGTTAGTTGATCCTTGGTTGCTATTGAAAGATCAATGGGAGGAATTTACCCAGGCCAGTCAGATACAAGGACTGGCTGTGACCACTGACCACCAACCTCCACTCTCCATGGAGAATCAGTTGTGCAGGGGCAGGGTGATAGTGCTCTTATGTGGTCTGTAGCTGTCCACTGGATGTGCTGGCCCTGGGGTTTCCTGGGTGGTGCAGGCCAGGATTAGCCCCACCCTGTGTTTTGCCTGGGGCACCTGCCTGAGCTATAAAGCAGCCTGAGTGGCTGCTACTTGTGTTGGGCTTGGAGATTCCCAGGCAAAGACAAGCTGTGAATCTACATTGGCTGTTGCTAGTGCCAGGCCTAGGGCTCACTGAGGCCAGCTCTTGCTTGTTTGAGAGGATTTAGGAAGTTGGGAAGCATGAGTCAAAATAGACTATTCCTATGGGTGGGTGGGCCAATAATTGTGGGGGAAGGGGGAAGGCAGAGTCGCTCAGGATCTCCAAGGTGGGTCTAACAGTGTTAACTAGGTTGATGGTGTCTCAGGTGTGGCCCCAGCTTGGTGGGAGGGTTTAGAAAAGGGACAATGGCTTCTGCTAGCTTTAATGCCAGACACTTCAGGTTCTCCCTGTATACCACTGGTGCCTTTTTAGCTGCTATCAAGGTGCTGGAGCTCAGAGGGAGTGAGTAGCTGAGACTGTGTGTGGGTTCTTTAAGAGGAACTGCTTGGGGCCCCAGAGTTTCTTCTACTGACTCAACCCCTGATGGTGTTTGCAGCCAGAATTTTTGGTACTTATCTTCCTGGCACTGGAACCTTGGGTTGGGGGACCTGGTGTTGGGCTAGGACTACTTGCTCCTGAGATATCCCTCCCATATTTTTATCCACCACAGTGGAAAGGCTCCTACCTTTCTGTTGCCTTTCTGCTTACTGGGTGTGGGACCACTCCATTTTGCATCTATGCCCCTGTTACCAGTCTTGATGGATGTGGTTTCTTTACTTCCATAGTTGTCAGACTTCCATTCAACTCAATTTCTGATGGTTCTGAGTGGACTTCCATTCAACTCAATTTCTGATGGTTCTGAGTGATGGTTGTTCTGTATTTTAGTTGTAATTTTTAAAAAGATTTTATTTATTATCTTTCGAGAGAGGGGAAGGGAAAGAGGCAGAGAGGGAAAGAGACATCAATGTCTCTTTTGCCTTTTACCTGCCTCCAGCTATGGACCTGGCTGGAGACCTGGCTTGCAACCTGGTTATGTGCCCTGGTTGGGAATCGAACTAGCAACCTTTGGGTTCACAGGGCAGCACCTTATCCACTGTGCCGCCAGCCAGGGCCTTAGTTGTCATTTTGATGTGGTTCTGCAAAGAGGCGAGCCGTGTCTGTCTATGCCATCACCTTGACCAGGAGTCCACTTTAACTATTGTAGCTTAATAATTAGGAGTGCTAATGCTCTTCTAGTGCTTACTCTGTGCCAGTGTCTATTCTAAATGGATTATGTTGAGTTGTCATGACAACCCTGGGGTAATTACTACTATTTTCCCCATTTTACTGATGAGTAAGTTGAGGCACAGAGTAATAGTATCATTGTGCCAGAATTCACTGAGCCAGTCAGATTCTATGCTTTTCAACTTTGTGCTTTAATATCTAAGAAGGCAAATCTCTCATTGCAAATTTTCCCTAACATAATTTCAGATCAATTTTGGAAGGTATTGAGGTACAAATAATTAATGCCTTCAGCCCAGTCCTGTCTTTAAGCTATAAAAATGGACATTTATAACATATCCCAAACTGGAGGAATAATTTTTCATCCCCAAACACAGTCTTTGACCTCCTATGTTCCATAATTCACTTGGCAATTTTTATCACAGCCTTGTTCACCCAAATTGTAAACTTAGGACTTCTGGCTCCCTCACCCCTACATCAATCCAACCACCAAGTCTTACTGGTTCCCTTTTAACATTTTCAAGCATCTGGCTCTCTCATTTCACTCAAGGTGCCACTGCCTTACATTGACCCAGCCTCACCCATGTTTGGTCCCTCCATTGCAGACTTGATGTATCTATAAGAAAAAATGAGGTTGCCACCTGGCTGCTTCATGTTTCCTCTGGGATTCGAGGCTCTTGGGTCCTCTTCTCTCATCTCCTGCCTCCTCCATAGCATGAGCTATGGTTTCCCTCTCCTGAAAGAACAGTAACCTTGCTACTTGCCTGACTAATTCTTTTTTATCCTTTAGACTTTTTTGCTGGCATCACTTCCCCTGAGAAGTCCTCCTTGATTATCCCCACATTCTCCCCAACTCCTCTTTCCAAAGAAGGCAATAAGCCCTTCAGGCAACTACCCCAATCCCTTTCCTCCTCCACTGAGTTCCTTAGAACAGGGTCTCTGCTTTATTTATTTGTGTATCTATAATTACAAGTCAGACCCCACCAATGCTTGCTGAGCTGAGCCAGCTTCCTGTTTCTTCTGCTCCTTCCTTAATTTTTCAGGGCAGACCCTTTCTTCTCAATGAACAAAGAGGTGAGGACCGATTAGAACTTACTAAATCAAGAGAGAAGAACTGAAAAATAAGCAGATTTGTCAAGAGGGGCTGGTTTAGAGCTGTGGTTTTCAAACTTGATCACTCCCAGACACCATTTGAGGAGACTATTAACAGTGCACGCCGGCCTGCAAACCCAAAGGTCGCAGGTTTGATTCCCCAGCCAGGGCACATAACCAGGTTGCAAACCAGGTCTCCAGTCAGGTCTGTGGCTGGAGGCAGGTGAAACGCAACCATACATTGATGTCTCTCTCCCTCTCTGCCTCTCTCCCTTCCCCTCTTTCTGAAAATAATGAAATAAAATCTAAAAAA
>PVIW01003030.1:150000-186309 GCA_004026585.1 Noctilio leporinus | reverse complement strand
GGTGTATTACATTGATTGATTTTCGAATGTTGTACCATCCTTGCATCCCTGGGATGAAGCCCACTTGATCATGGTGTATGATCTTTGTAATATACTGCTGAATCCGATTGGCCAATATTTTGTTGAGAATTTTAGCATCTATGTTCATTAGAGATATTGGCCTGTAGCTTTCTTTCTTAGTTGTATCTTGCCCTGGTTTGGGGATTAGAATAATATTGGCCTCATAGAAAGAGTTTGGGAGTCTTCCCTCTTCCTGAATTTTTTGGTATAGTTTGAGGAGGATAGGAGTTAGTTCTTCTTTAAATGTTTGGTAAAATTCACCTGTGTAGCCATCTGGTCCAGGGCTTTTGTGCTTTGGGAGATTTTGGATTACTTCTTGAATTTCATTAGTTGTTATTGGCCTATTCAGGCTTTCTGCTTCTTCTGGGTTCAGTTTTGGTAGATTATACATTTCCAGAAATGTGTCCATTTCATCCAGGTTGTCCTATTTTTTGTCATATAGTTGTTTATAGTACTTTCTTACAATCTTTTGTATTTCTGAGGTGTCAGTTGTGATTTCCCCTCTTTCAGTTCTGATTTTGTTTATTTGGGTCCTCTCTCTTTTTCTTGATGAGTCTGGGTAAGGGCTTGTCAATTTTGTTCATTTTTTCAAAGAACCAGCTCCTGGACCTGTTGATTCTTCGAATTGTAGTTTGAGTCTCTGAGTAGATTTTTTTCTTAATACTTATTTTACTCTGGAATGCTATTTTTGTGAAATATATCACAGAAATGGTTTATTGCAGAACTCACTTTTGTGAAAGTTGTCTTAGAGAGTGCCAAACCCATAGTAAAAAATTAATTTGGCTTTTGAGTCAGATCCTCCCCCCTCCAATAATACAACTCAACTTGATTTTAAGCTACTGGAACTACAACTTACTCTTTTTGGAGCTTTCCATCTTAAATGGTAGATTTATTTATTTATTTACTTAGTCTGTGCACAGATCTTACTTCTTTCAATACCCTCTGTTTTTCCTCAATGTATGTTTTACAAGTTGAAGTCTTCAGAAATAATGGCACTTTCAGTGCTTAGCCAGTTCCCAGAGTAGAAATTATTATGTCTACTAAGTTGAGGTAAAAAATAAAAATTTCTCAGATTTAAATAATTTTGTAGAATAGTGTTCCAGCTATTTTTTAAACTTGTGGTTGACTGCCTATGTGGTCCTAAACTAACCTCTGAAGTATTTAAGAGTCTGTTGAGGTAGAGATTAGGTATGTTCACATTTAAATAATAAAGTTTATTATATAGCATTCATTCTTTTTCCCAAGTATCCCCAGTTTGGGGGCCTTCATAACTGGAAATGTTTATTTCCATGATTTAGTTGAAAGGAATCTAATCTAATTTACATGTTAATATAAGAATATATATTGTCTATGTACAGAATCATATAGTTTAGTCATTTGCAACTTCTATCCAAACTGGTCTTCATTCTCAGCATCTTTTCTAACCTAAAGATTAACTGATTTCACAACACACCCATGACCAGTTGGTTGCTATTTAAAACTAAATTGCTAACAAAATCTATGTATTACACACCCACAAATAAGCACATATTTTGTAACAGTGAATAAGAAAGATAGCATGTCTTCTATGTAATATACATCCACATTTTCTTTGTTTTTTCTTCTTCCTTAACTGCATTCAATTTTTCTGAGTTGTTGCAAGTGACCTAATTTTCCCACATTGTGAAATGATTCCAATCTAAGAAAACTTAACCTGCAGTAATGCAGACACATGTAATATACAAAATTGTACCGTATTTAGTAAAATCTATTTATAACAAGATCATTTTAAAGCATTCATAAGTTCAAGTTGATTCTTATCCATTCAGCTACCCTATGTCTTTTGATTGGTGCATTTAATCCATTTACCTTTGTACCTGTGTTTCTGTCTGTCTCTGTTTCTTCATCTTCTTCAAGCAGACCCTTTAGCATCTCTTGCAATGCTGGTTTGATGGAGATGTATTCTTTTAGACTTTTTTGTCTGGGTAACTCCTTATTTCACCATCCATTTTTGATGACAGCCTTACTGGGTAGCATATTCTTGGTTGCAGGCCTTTGTTTTTTATTACTTGAAATATTTTTGCCATTGTCTTCTGGCCTGTTGTGTTTCTGCTAGAAATCAGCTGATAGCCTTATGGGAGCCCCTTTTAGATTATTAGCTGTTTCTCTCTTGCTGCTTTTAGGATTCTCTCCTTGTCTTTGAAATTTGCCATTTTAATGATGATGTGTCTTGGAGTGGGCCTGTTCGGGTTCATCTTCCTTGGGACCCTCTGTGCTTCCTGAGTTTGCATGACCTTTTCTCTCTTCAAGTTAGGGAAGTTTTCTGTCATTACTTTTTCAAAGAGGTTTGATATCCCTTGATCCTTCTCTTCTCCTTCTGGTATCCCTATGATACAAATGTAATTAGGTTTCATGTTGTCCTGCAGCTCTCTTAAAACCCCTTCATTCTTTTTCAGTCTTTTTTCATTTTGTTGCACTGCCTGGGAATTTTTTTCAACATTGACCTCCAGCTCGATGATCCGATCCTCTGCTTTCTCTAGCCTGCTTTGATTCCTTCTATTGTGTTCTTCAGTTCTGAAATGGTATTCTTCATTTCCTCCTGGCTCTAATTGATGGTTTTCGTGTCCTTTTTTTTTTTAAAGATTTTATTTCATTATTTTTAGAAAGAAGGGAAGGGAGAGAGGCAGAGAGGGAGAGAGACATCAATGTATAGTTGTGTTTCACCTGCCTCCTGCCACAAACCTGACTGGAGACCTGGTTTGCAACCTGGTTATGTGCCTTGGCTGGGGAATCGAACCTGCAACCTTTGGGTTCACAGGCCGGCACCTTAGCCACTATGCTACCAGCCAGGGCTCATGTCCTTTTTAATGCTAGTGTAGTTCTCAGTAAGTTCCTTGTAGCTTTCCGGGAGTTCTTTGTAGTTCCTTTGGAGTTCTTCATAGTTCCCCTGGAGTTGTTTGTAGTTTTCTTTGAACTTTCTGAGCTCATTGAGCTTCTCTATCATCATTATTTTGAATTCCATGTCTGATAGGGTGCTAGCCTCTATTTCATTTTGCACTCTTCCTGGGGATGCCTCCTTTCCATTTGCTGAGGGTTTATTTCTTTGTCTCCCCATTTTAGGTGACTCTTGTTTATTTCTGCTTCTTGGATTGGTCTGCTTTGACTTACTGTCTTAGTGGTGTGACCTTCTGTGGTGTAGAGGTGCACTTCTATTACTTCCTAGATCTGTGCTTGGTGATGTCAGCTCATGTCCCAGTCTGGGCCTAGTCAGCCAGTGGGAGACCACCAGAGATCCAGTCTTTGTCTGTCTCCTGGTGTTGTCAATCCAATCAGTCTGTGATCAGCAGTCAGTTTTAGGCATCTCTGGGTAGGGAGATGAATTCAGTTGTTAATCCAGTGAATTTGTGATCTGAGGTTAGGTTTAGGCACTGCTGTGTGGGGCGGATTAATTCCTATGGGTGGGGCTATGGCTTCCCCTCAGGCTTCTGTCCTTTGGAGAAGAGTGGTCTGCCAGCTGTATGGGGGATGGGTCAGCACTGGACTCACCAGCCTTTCCCTCAACTCTCCCCCTAAAGCCACTGATCCAAACCCTCCTTAAGTATCTCTAGTCCACTGTGTCCTTTCTCTGCTGGAGCCCAGGGTAGGTGGGTGCCACTGTATTTTTGTGTGTTGGTCTCTCTGCCAAGCCAGCTAAATCTGGCAGCTTTCTGCTTTTCACAGCGGGGTGCTGTTTTACTCTCAGCTATGTTGCTATAGGCTGGGAAGTCCAGTTGGGGGTTTAGCTCCCACCCTTCTCAGGTGGAACCCCTGGTTGCTGAGATGTTTCTGTCCCTTCAGCTGCCGCCAGTGGGAGTTCCGCCAGCCCTCTTGTCTCTCCGCACTTCCTACTGGTCACATTGTGATGAATCGGCTCTTTTGTTCTGTCCCTGGTAATGAGGCTTCTCTCTAGCTGGTGTTCTGTTGGTTGTTCTGGATGATTTTTCGCCAATTAAGTTGTATTTCCAGTTTGGTGTTGGGAGGAGATTGGTGTAGCTCCACTTACTCCTCCACCATCTTGGTTCTCCCTATTTATTTTTTAAAGATCTTATTTGTTACTTTTTAGAGAGAGGGGAAGGGGGAGAGGCAGAGAGGGAGAGAAACTTCAATGTATGGTTACCTTTCACCTGCCTCCAGGTTCGGGAACTGGCTGGAGACCTGGCTTGCAACCTGGTTATGTGTGCCCTGGCTGGGAATCGAACCAGCAACCTTTGAGTTCACAGGACGGCGCCTTATCCACTGTGCCACCAGCCAAGGCTAACAATTCTTTAAACCACACAAAAATCCACTTCATTGCTTTACCTGTGTCTTACACAATCTAAAAAAAAATATATCTTTTTGTTGATTGATGGCCTAGGATTTTTATTTCTTTATTGTACTTACTGTCTTTATTTCTTAATATAATTATATTCCTATAACTTTTAATCCATAATATATAATATAGCAAATAATCAATAAGGACAAAAATGGGTGAGAGGCAGGAAGAGAAAGGGTCCCTCTCCATTGATGATTTATTTTCTCAAATGAGTTCTTACTCCCAGAGATTGCTTAACAATATGAAGTTGTTATACTAAATAGATTAACCCATATTCACCCTATCAAATACTGATTTTAGATTCCCTGTAGAACAAATATTACTTAAACCTTTCATTTTCATTTTATTACAGAATTAAAATTTCAAGCTCTATAAGTCCAGGATAATGTAAGAATGAATAAAAGACAATGAAATGAAATCAAATTAAATATAAATGTCTTCATATATTTTAATAGAAATGAAAACATACATGATTGTTGGGTTATTTTGCACAACAGTGAAAAAATATGTTAAAAGTGATAAAGTCAGTAATTAGTGTGGTCACTAAAACCCTTCACTATTTATTCAGAACCTATTCAACAGTGAGACACTTTCTCACTGAAAGAAAAAAAAATTAATTACATTAAGGCTGTTCAAAGAATTTGACCAAATTTAATTAATTAATTAAAGATAATTTTCCAGGTATCTTAATCAGAATACAGAGGTTTGACGGGATAAAAAGTAGACCCACATTTTCTGACATGATATTTTACAGTGTTGAAACTTGATTTTTTCTAAATTCCTCTACTTGAAAACTGTGTCAAATTAATATGAAAATTAATTTTGAAACAACTAGGAGTCAAAAATGTATATTTTTAATGACAACATTTCTACTGGCTAATAATCATTTCTTTACCCTATATTAAAACCTCTTTATGATTCCATGATTGCACATCTCTGATGCAGATAATTTATTATTGGAAACTCAAGAAAGTCCTGATCTGGGTAAGTTAATTTAAAATTTACTCTGCTGTGAGATATGACCTTGATAAGAAAAGAAAGTCAAAATAAATATTATTACAAATGACAAAACTTTTTACTCGAAACTGGCATTTGACAGGGTCATTTACCCTAACAGTGAGTCTTTTAATCCATGTAATTCCTGAAGTATCTTATCTATTGTACATGATACTTACCAATTTGGGGTCATATTATAACAGGTATGAGCTTAATACCCACTTTTATGTTCCCCCTTCTCTGCTACAATAGCAGTTTTGAAGCTGATCAGAATTAGGTTTCTCCTTACTGAATAGGAGTTGAGATGAATCCATTGATTCATTTCATATATATTTTAAAAGATTTTATTCATTGTTTTTAGAGAGAGGGGAAGGGAGGAAGGAAGAAAGGGAGAGAAACATCAATGTATAGCTGCCTTTCACCTGCCTCCAGCTGGGAACCTGGATAGAGATATGGCTTGCAACCCGGGTATGTGCCCTGACTGGGAATTGAACCAGCAACCCTTGGGTTTGCAGGCTGGTGCTCAATCTACTGAGCCACACCAACCAGGGGCATTTCACATATTTTTATAGGGTGCCTATTATGTGCCAGCCAGGATCCTGTGCTGAGAAAAATCCATAGTCCCTGTTTTCATATAGCTTAGAGTCTAGTGGAGGAACAAGACTTCTAACAAATAATTACACAAGTAAGTATATAATTTAAAGATTATTATGTTATGAAGAAAAATTATAGGGTACCATGACCTACAATAGGGAGACTAATTTAGTTTGAGAGGTCAGGAAAAGACTTTCTGCAAATTTGACATTTAAGGTGTGAACTGAAGATAGAATGTGAGTTGGCTGGGCAACCTAATGGAGAAATAGAGTGGACTTCGTGATTACCTCCTTCCATACACTTTCACCCCATATACCCCTTACACATGTAGTAATGATATATGGACTATGGGTTTGGGCTGGTATAGAGAACCTGCCCTTATCTCAAGGACTGGGCCTCTGATTGGTAGAACCCTAATTCCTTGTAATAATGATTGATTCGGAGATGGACAGGCCTAAGTCAATCAGTATTAGACAGACTTCAGTTCAAAGTAATTAATTCTTAGTGAGCATGTGACCTAAGCTAAAATAGTCAGTATAGTCAGGGTTTCCTTTTGAAGGTGGAAGGGAAAAAGGTGCTTTCTCTTACTTGGTGTGAACAAGGACATATAGCTTGGGAGCAAGTAACAGCCATCTCTCTACCAGAAGAAAACCCAGCTTACAAAAATAAAGCCAACGTACAGAAGAGAACCTGTATAATCACAGTGAGACACAGCCCTGATGGTATTATAAACTGAAAGCTAAGCCAACCACGGTCCATCCAACTTGAGCTTTTTGTTAATGATTCCTAAAGAGCATTCTGTTAGAGGCAAAGAGGATTCTTGATAGAGGAAATAGTCCATGTGAAAACCCTAAAGCAGGAAAGAATGTGATGCGATGTTAGATACTTCTTGTTTCCAAAATAGATCCATTCTTTTGCCCCATAAGAACAATAGGCTCCTGATCAACTTCAATGCTATACTCATCCTGTTCTCTCTGCCTCTGGTGATTTTGCCACCTGCAATCTGCCTCTCAAATCCTATCCATCCTTCAAAGTCCTGTTGAAGTACTTCCTCTTTATCCATAGTTTTCTCAAATCATTCTTACCCATAATGATACCCTTTCTTTTTACTAATCCTAGCCAATTTTTTCCAGTTGCAGTTCCAATATCTGCTGTATTACTCAACTTCTTCCCCCAGTCTGTTCTCCGATGTACTTTTGCACCGGTATGCATTTGCCCAGCATATTTCACATGTCCTCAACCTTGAATGAGTCTTCTTATGCCATCTATTGAAATCCTATATACCCTTCAAACATCAGCACTTCCTTTTGAAGGTGGACGAGAAAGGAAGCCCCCCTCTCTTGGAAAGTTTTCTCTAATCCCTAGTAGGACATGAACATGTTTCTCCCACTAGATTGTCCTTTGTTGAGGACAAGGACCATCTTTGATTCACTTTGAGTTCCCACTGCATTATTGCAACAGAGACACTAAAGACAAATATCTATTTAATGAATAATTAAATGAATGCACAGATGAATGAATTGATGGACAGAGTCTCTAAATATTTATTGTATATATTAAATATATATATAATATGCATATAATATATATACACACATATATGGAAGATTTTTTTAAATGTATCTAATTTTTAATCCTCTCAGTACATAGCAGAATGTTGTAGGAATTAATATATTTATTAAATGAAAAATCTTACATGTGAGATGCTAGAATTTCAATAATCAGAAGTATGAGAATTTAAGCATATATATGGTTGATGTTTTCTTTCTTTTTAAACTGGAAGCTATAGAAGGTCATTTAGCTACTTTTCCTTTAATGTCAACAGTTAAGCACATTCTTTGCTTATGGCATAAATCAACAGAGCACTTACTTAAGTCTCTGATGTACAAAGATAGGGAGCTAATAGAAACCAGAAGTGTTGTTCATGTGATTAAGCGCTAACTTTTGGTGAACTTCATTTAAATAGCAAATAGCCTCAACTATAAACACTGGACTAAAAGAACTAAAAACTGATGTTTACACCCATCTATGAAATGTCCTTTTGAAATGCCAAATAGACTTTTACACTGAGAATGTCTTTCAACGAGCCAAACTGGAAACTTATTTTATCATTTTCTTTGTAGTTAGCAGCCTCATATTTTAAAAGATATTTTAATATTTTATTTATTTATTTTTAGAGAGTGGGGAGGGAAGGGAGAAAGAGAGGAAGAGAAACTTCAATGTGCAAGAGAAACATTGATTGGTTGCCTCTCCCACGCCACCAGTTAGGGACCTGGCCTGCAACCCAAGCATGTGCCCTGACTGGGGATTCTACCAGTGACCTTTTGGTTTGCAGG
The DNA here is from genome assembly GCA_004026585.1 of Noctilio leporinus. Lineage (NCBI taxonomy): Eukaryota > Metazoa > Chordata > Mammalia > Chiroptera > Noctilionidae > Noctilio > Noctilio leporinus. Next base: position 177,993 of record PVIW01003030.1, on the reverse strand, counting down.
CTGGCACGCAATCTACACCAGCCAGGGCAGCCTCAGAATTTTGATAGGTTAAGATTTTGGGTGCCACTCATGCAATGTTTAGAGGGAATGTAATTAGTACAGATCTTCTGAATGACAATTTGATATTATCTATCACAATGTAAAATATGAATAACCTTTGACCTACTGAATCCACTTTTAGGAACCTATTCCAAATAAAAACTCACAATGGAACACAAAGGAAGTTGTACAAAAACAGTTTGATGTAATATTATTACTGGTTAGACAACTTAAATAACCATCAGTACGGGAATGGTTATATAAACTAAAGTAGTTTGATACCACACAGTACTATGCTGCTGCTAAAAAGAATAAGTGACATATTTGCCAATGATACCTCAGACAAGGGTTTGATATCCAAAATATATAAAGAACTTACAGGACTCAACACCAGGAAGACAAACAATCCAATTAAAAAATGGGTAAAGGACCTAAACTGACACCTCTCCAAGGAGGACACACAGAGGGCCCATAAGCATATGAAGGATACTCAACATCACTAGCCATCAGAGAGATGCAAATTAAAACCACAATGAGATGCCACCTCACACCTGTCAGAATGACTATCATTAAAAAATAAACAAACAAGTGCTGGTGAGGATGTGGAGAAAAGGGAACCCTAGTGCATTGTTGGTGGGAATGCAGACTGGTGCAGCCACTATGAAAGACAGTATAGAACTTCCTCAAAAAAAAAAAAGGTACTGCCTTTTGATCCAATGATTCCAATGCTAGGAATTATACTGAAGAATCCTGAAACAAGTCAAAAGAACCTATGCACCGCTGTGTTCATAGCAGTGCTATTTACAATAACCAAGCCCTGGAAACAGCCTAATTGCTCATTAGTGGATGAGTGGATCAAAAAAATTTGGTACATTTACACAATGGAATACTATGCAGCATAAAGAAAGAAGGAACTCCTACCTTTTGCAACAGCATGGATGGAACTGGAGAACATTATGCTTAATGAAACAAGCCAGGCAGTGAAAGACAAACACCACATGATCTCACCTAATACATAGGAAATTAATGAACAAAAACAAACAAACAAGCAAAATAGGACCAGATGCACAGAAACAAGAAACAGACTGACAGAGGCCAGAGGAGAAGAGGGTGAGAAAGAAAGAGAAAAAGAAGGGAAAGGATTTAGTCAAGGGACTAGTGTAAATAACCCACGGACTTGAATAACAGGGTGGGGCTTGACTATGGGAGAGAAGATGAGGTGAGCAGGACAGGGGAAAGCAAAGGGAGAAAAATAGAACAACTATAATAAAACAATAGACTAATTAAATCTATTTTAAATAGATTTATTATTACATTTTAATAATAAATAATAAAAATAAAAATAATTATTTAAAATCTTTTTAATAATTAAAAATAAAGTGAATTTGTATTTATTAATATGGAAGAATGACAATGATAAATTCTTGCAGATTCTGGGTGGTAAGTACTTACTCTTCTCTCTGCTTCTTTGAATGCTTAAAAAATTCCATAGTACAAAGGGTTTTAAAAACATCATCTAGAATTCCACTTCTGTTTAAGACCTAGGAAGCTTCTATAGAATATTGTTCCCATCCTAGGAATAAGAATAAACTAAAAAAATCATAATTTTTCTTGAATCCATTAGAGACCTGAGTACACAAGGCATCTAAACAAACTTAAATCCCTAAGAATAACAAACCCATACAAGCAAAAAAGGAGGCACATGAATTTTTACCTTTGACACAACATGGAAGAAAAAGATGGCTACCATTAAGATAGGTAAGAGGAAAACAACTAATTTTTTTCTTTTTTTATTGTTTATTATAATTGTCCTCATTTTCTTCTCTTTTGCCTCTCTCCACCCAGCCCACATCTTTGGCTCACAGTCAACCCATTCTCTGTTGCCACAACTAACTTTTAAATTTTTTATTTATTTACTTTTAGAGAGAGAGAAAGGAGTGAAAAAGAGGAGAGATACATAGACTGGTTGCTTTTCACACACCCCCAGCTGGGGACCTGGCCCGCAACCCAAGGATGCACCCTGGCTGGTAATGGAACCGGTGACCTTTCCATTTGCAGGCCAGCACTCAATCCATTGAGCCACATCAGCCAGGATACCATAACTAAAATTTAAGAAATTTTTAGAAACTGAATGTGGGCCTAGTTCATCTGTTTAGAAAAAATGGGAATTCGACAAGAACCTAGTATAAAGGAACCATGGACATGGACAACAGGTGGGATTGACTTTGGGGGGAATGGGTGGGTGGGGAGGGGGACAGAGGGGAGCAAAAAGGGGATGAATGTAATACAACAACAATAAAATTTTTAAAAAATAAAAATAAATAAAAAAGAAAGGAAAAAAAGAAAAAATGGGAATCCTAGACTTCGACAAAAAAAAAAAAAAATATATATATATATATATATAGTACCTGTTCCCAAACTCTTACTCACCAAGTGATCACAAGAAAGATTGGGGGAAGAGCTAGAGATAGGTTAGAGTCCCTTTGGGAATTTAGGCATGCAGATAATAATCAGCTCCCATAAGGGAGAGGTATGAAACACACAGCCTACCTCCCTGAAACCATCTCTCATACAAAGTAATAGCTTAAAGCAACTAAGGGAGAGAAGAGTTGCAAAACCTCTCATGCAGAGACCCAGGCCAAGATCCACCGCTTCTGAGAAGCCCTGTTTCCTGGCGGAGAGCCAGAAAATCCTGCTGAGCCTAGTATCCTGCAACAATACAAAGCAAAGGTCTTCTTCCGATGAGGAGGCAACAGGAAACTCTCATCTGCTCAAGGCTCGGTACAGATGTCCAGAGGCTCATTCATAACTTACATGTATTTTTAAAAACTTACTTAAGTTACCAAGATTACCTCTTCTGTTAAGGGTCATCTTTCCCTACATAAAGTCATCAGATAATCATGGAGAACTAGTCAGAAATCGCTACTAAGTAATCTTGCAAATCAAGATTGGGAGGATACATTCCCCTCATGTTCAAAGAAGACCTATAAAACTGATGATTATGTTGCAAAGTTGAGAGGCCTAGTGTCTAGTAAGAATCTTTTCCAAACACTGTTCTCTAAATTCAGCTTCTTGGCTTGTTGAAGGCAACTTGATGTAAGAAAAACATAAGCATTGGTATTTCTAAGACCTTTTGCCATGCGACAATGCGCAGAATACTGGGCCTCAGTTTCCTCATTTGTAAAGCAATGGGAGATGACAGAATAATACTTACTCTTGCAGTTGCCTATGAAAATGAAATGAGCTCAGTATGAAAACCACTAGCCCTGTGCTTGGCATCTGAAAGGTACACACTACAAACATTTGATGCTCTCTCTCCTTGCCACCACCACCCTCTTGTTGAATATTTTATTTTATGAATTTAGCCACAGTTTGCATCTAAGAGTGGTTGTATGCTACTCTTAGACTGAGACTTTAATCCAGAAACCATACTCCTGACTCCCTTGACCCTGGGTTACCTGTGAACTGCTTTACCTGTTACATTCTTGCCCTTCTGCCTCCGTGCCCAAGACATTTCTTCAGCCCTCCTTCAGCACCGTCAGAATTATGTGTTTTTTCACTGATGCTATTTTTAATCCTATTATAATAATTGCCATTAAGCTGAAGTTATTTCTCTGTCTCAGTGAATATATGACACATGGGATCATTTCTAGGCAGCAAATTGTCCCTTACTTAGGCATTTTCTACATCTTAATTCTTGATCAATTCATTTTCCTTCTTAAAACAATACTGTATTTTAGCTAGAATAGATTTAGAGGACATCTGGCCCACCCCCTAAAAGAGGCCAGTCAGCTAGCTCATGGCAGAGCCAAGGCTGAAGCCCAGGCCTCCTGCCTCGCTCCCTCATTGTAAAGTGATTTTGAAAAATAAAGTAACTGTGCCCATCTCTGTCTTATAATTAAAGGTCTCCAAAAATGTGTAAAATCGCCATGGGGAAGGCTTTTATGGATGAAAACTATTTCAAGAGCCCTGAGAAAAGAAGCTATATTAATCAAAAGTTGTAGCAGCTTTCATTTTTTTTTAAAGATTTTATTTATTATTTCCAGAGAGGGAAGAAGGGAGAGAGGCAGAGAGGGAGAGAAACATCAATGTATGGTTGCCTTTCACCTGCCTCCAGCCATGGAGCTGCCTGGAGATCTGGCTTGCAACCTGGTTATGTGCCCTGGCTGGGGAATCAAACCAGCAACCTTCAGGTTCGTAGGCTGGCACCTTATCCATTATGCCACCAGCCAGGGCTAGCTTTCATCATTATTATTGCTTATTGTTCAAACAACTGTATTGATTTAGTTAACTTATTTTTAATTTAATTTTATTGTTGTTGTATTACATCCATCCCCTTTTTACTCCTCTCTGTCCCCTTCCCCACCCACCCACTCCCCCCACAAAGTCAATCCCACTTGTTGCCCATGTCCATGGTTCTTCCATACTAGGTTCTTGTGATTTAGTTAACTTTAATACTGTACTCTGATAGATTAAAGATGGCCTCAAATTTTTTTTCCTATCCCTCCCCTAGATTCTGGGCTGATCTCAGTGACCTGCATGACAAACAGATATATTGCAGAAGTAAGGTGCTGAGACTTCTGAAGCTAAGTCATAAGAAGTCTTACAGCTTCCATCTGAGTCTCTTGGAACCCTCTCTCTGAACACCCTGAGCTGTCATGTAATGAGTCCAAATTTACAACTTAACAACAGTAATGAATAACAAGATTTTTAAAATGGGCAAAGGACTTAAACATTTCTCAAAAAAAAAAAAAAAAAAAAGATATACAAATGGCCAATAGGCACATGAAAAGATGTTAAATATCTCTAGTCATTAGGAAAATGCATATAAAAATCACAATGCCACTTCACATCCATTATGATAATTATTGTTTAAAACACATAAAAATTGTTGGTGAAGATGCATGAAAATTAGAATGCTCATGCATTGCTGGGAAGGATGTAAGATGGTGCAGCTGCTATGGAAAATAATTTGGTGGTTCTTCAAAAAGTTAAATATGGAATTGCCATATGATCCAACAATTCCATACTGAAAAGAATTGAAAACAAGAACTGAAGCAGATATTTATACATTCATGTTTGTAGCAACACTATTCACAATTGCCAAAAAGTGGAAACAATCCAAGTGCCACCAACAGGTGAATACATAAACAAAATATGGTATGTATACATGAAATATTATTAACAATAAAAATAAATGAAACTCTGATACATGCTGCAATGTGGATGAACCTTGAAGACATTGTAATAAATGAACTAAGTTATAGGGTGACTACTATATGATTCCACTTATATGAAGTATATAGAATAGGCAAATTCATAGAGATAGAAACAAGAGTAAGGTTACTAGGGTTTAGGGTAAGGGCGAGATATTGTTTAATGGGTAGATTTTCAGTTTGGGATAATAAAGTTCTGGAAATAGATAGTGGTTATACAATTTTGTAAATGTACTTAAGTCACTAAATTGTACACTTAAAATGGTTAATGTTATAACTTTTTGTTATATATTTTATCACAAGAAAAAATTGGTGAACTGTAACATATTTTCTTTTTTTAAAGAAGGAGATGGAGAAGGGGCAAGAGAGAAGGAAGAAAGAAGGAAGAGGAAGAGGTAAAGGAGGAGGAAGAAAGGAAGTCTTCCCAATCCTAATACCTTGAGATAATCACTGGAGTAGCCACATGGAGGTAGGTGCTCTGGTTGACAGACCCAGCTGATCCTGACCTTTCAGCCATCCCTGCATGAGCCGAACATGTGTGTGAAGCTGTCTTAGACCCTCCTGCATAGCCTAACCTCCAGCTGATTCTAGTGACCTCAAGCAATATCATTTATAACTAAGGAATGACATCTGAGCCCTTCCTTGCTCCTCAAGATCATAGGCATAATAAAGTAGCTGCTGTTTTACATGTCAGATTTCAGGATAATCTGTCACACAGTGGTAGATAACCAAAATATTTATTTTCTAGTTTCTGTAAAAAAGTTAACCTAACTTTGGAACTAAAAGAGTTGTATTGGTAAAAATAACACTCAGTCAAGTTTTTGGAGGTTGAAGAAAAATGTTGATGATATATAACACTAATTCTCCTCACCTAGGGTAGGAGCAACAACAACCTGCCTTAACCATTTTATCCTAGATTGCCGGTGAACATCCTTTACAGACAAAGCCCAGTTCAGTCTTAAATTTAAAAGATTACAGACTGCATTTTGTTTTCATTCAAAATGAGTTTTCTTTTATTAAACACACACAGGAAGGAGAATATCATAAAAAGTAAGATTATTCCATTTACTAAAATGATAATAAGGAAAGTGATACTGTTTTTCCACACAAAAATATTAATATTTGATGCTACTTGTGAAGCAGAATTATAAAAACTACTTTCTGCCCTGGCTGGTAGCACAGCGGATAAGGCTCCAGCCTGCAAACCCAAAGGTCACAGGTTTGATTCCCCAGCCAAGGCACATAACAAGGTTGCAAACCAGGTCTCCAATCAAGTCTGTGGCTGGAAGCAGGTGAAAAGCAACCATACATTGATGTCTCTCTCCCTCTCTGCCTCTCTGCCTTCCCCTCTTTCTAAAAATAATGAAATAAAATCTTTAAAAAATAATAATAAAATAAAATAAAATCCCCCAATACTTTCCAAAACTAAGTCAAGGATAAGAGTCACTTAAAAGAAGAAATGAAGCATAGAAAAATCTTTGAAATTTCCAACCAGCTCCCAAAATGATACAACCTAGCTATTTTTCCCATGCACAATGAAAAGGCAGTCTTCCTCTTGTGCCTAGTTTAACAATGATTCTTGAAGTGTTTGTTACTCCTTGCACCCACAGATACACCTCTATTTCCTACAAGTCCAACCAACAAAAAGGAAGATAGGAAAATAGAAGTTCTTGACTTATAAGTTACTGCAACCTTAAGCAACTCAAACACATTAAGTTCATTTGGGATATGCACAACAATAGTTAAGGGGTTCCTCACAAAAATCTGAGACAATAAGGCGCTGGCCTGCGAACCCAAAGGTCGCAGGTTCAATTCCCCAGCCAGGGCACATAACCAGGTTGCAAACCAGGTCTCCAGTCAGGTCTGTGGCTGGAGGCAGGTGAAAAGCAACCATACATTGATGTCTCTCTCCCTATCTGCCTCTCTCCCTTCCCCTCTTTCTAAAAATAATGAAATAAAATCTTAAAAAACAAACAAACAAACAAACAAAAAACCTCTGAGACAGAAATGGTACTTGAAGCTCTGCAGTGAGGCATGGCTTGCTCAAGGTTTAGAGTCTCCTCTTCTGGTTGTAAAGTTAGGCTTGTGCCCAGACTGCAAGTTCCAGCCAGCAATCCCTTAAGTGGTTCTTGTCCCTTGCCGTTCATCTATAGATCTACCTACCCATTTGCTTTTTATTCTGAGCCCCTTGCTTTGACAGATGGTTTTAACTTCAAATTACAAATAATTTTCTCTCTGGGTACAATCTCAGTCCCTAACTGATGTTTAACATTTTAGGTAATAGCTTGCTTGCTATTTATCATCTTAAACAATTTACAGATTTAAAACTACACTGTATGTGTATGTAAATACATGTATGTTCTAATGCAAATAACTTCCTGCTTCATTATTTTCACATGTAACATCCTGAACAGAGGAGTGGAAAAGAGGAAGCACCCAGTGAGCTGAGGGATATTGAAAAAAGGCCTCCAAGCATCAGGTGGGTAGTTAAATTAGATTACCTAAAATAGTTCTCCCACCTCTAAGAATCTGTGACTCTGATAATTAACTTTAGTTGAGAATCAGCCTTGAAATAAGACTATTCCCTATATTTGTCTTTCAGTCACAAGTTACAAATCATCATGGTTGGCTTATTAAGATCAGTGAGTTGATGGGAATGGAAGAGTCAAGACACAAATGAAGTCATTGACAGACTGTTCAGTTGCAGCCAAGATTACAAAAATTAATAAAACATGGTCCTAAGAAAGTTCTTACCTATTAAGGGAAACAGAGCCATTCTAGACCATTTTGGAGCATGTCACCAGAGAGGAAGGCCACCCAGCCTATCTGGGGCAGGGGACAGAATTTGAAAATCATCTGGGGAAAGTGATTACTAAAGTTGCTTTAAAAATAAAAGTAAAGCTCTGGCTGGTGGCACAGTAGATAAGGCGCTGGCCTGCGAACCCAAAGGTCGCTGGTTTGATTCCCAGCCAGGGCAACATAACCAGGTTGCAATCCAGGTCTCCAGCCAGGTCTGTAGCTGGAGGCAGGTGAAAGGCAACCATACATTGATATCTTTCTCCCTTTCTGCCTCTCTCCCTTCCCCTCTCTCTAAAAATAATAAAATCTTTTAAAAAATAAATTAAAGTAAAAAGAAAGAAAGAAATGAAAGTGGACTTACACTGGCATCTGAAGGCAGATATCAACATTTTGGTGTTGTGTTGTGTAGGGAGGGGGAAGTTCTACTTTGGGTAAGGGACATCAAGGCTGGTATTAGTGACAGATGAAAAGTCACCAAGGGCCAGGCCACAAAAGGCTAAAGTGCCCAGTTAAGTGCCTAGAAGGAGAAAGCCACTGTTGTGTCCTAAGCAAAAGAATCACATGTATGATCAAATATATCTTTTTTAAAGATTTTATTTATTATTTTTCAGAGAGAGGGGAAAGGAAAGAGGAAGAGAGGGAGAGAAATATCAATGTATGGTTGCCTTTCACCTGCCTCCAGCTCCAGACCCGGCTGGTGACCTGGCTTGCAACCTGGTTATGTTGCCCTGGCTGGGAATCAAACCAGCGACCTTTGGGTTTGCAGGCCAGTGCCTTATCAGCTATGCCACCAGCCAAGGTGATCAAATATATCTTTTAGACCACTCTCTGTCATGGCTTTATAGAAAACTGATTTGGGATACAAGAGACAGAGAGGAGTTAGGAGACTTGTAATAATCTGGAGAAGAGATGATAGGGGTCTGAACATGTGTATTAGGAATTAGGAGAGAAAATATAGAGTTGAGAAGTATTATGTGGTGGAACTGGAGGGCTCACCAAATGGCTGGTCATGGTGAATATTAGAGGATCAATTAGGGACAGCTTCCAGATATCAACCTAGAGTGTCACCTTCCCCAGTGAGGCCTTTCCTGGACACCCTTTTTAAACTAGAATATCATCCTTACCTGCATTCTCTATTCCCTTCCACCTATACCTTTTCCTATAGCTCTTATAACATTTTATATCATTTCATTACCATCTGTCTCTCCCCACTAGAATATATGTAGTTCTTTGGGGCAGGGATTTTTGTCTCTTTTGTTCACTGTAGTATCACCAATATTGGAAGCAGTGCCTAGAACCTCCTTTTGTACTCAATAAGTATCTAATGAATGCACGAATTCATGATGGTGGTACTGAGAAACAGAGGACAAGAATATAGGAAGAGGAAGTGGTCAAGAGAAAAAGATGTCATGTTCAGTTTAGGACTTTCTGGACTGCTCCAGGGAAGGCTCTATAGGAAAGATAAAGCTATGCAGAATCTCAGAATGTTAGATCTAACAGACACCCCAGAGACTGTGCTCTATAGAGTTCCTTCACTTAGGAAAGAAAAAAATGGGTCCAAAAAATGGGAAGTGCCTTGTCCCAGGCAAGATGAACACTAGCTAGATACTAGCACAACTGAGCTGAACTCCTAGGCCTCCTGTTCCCACTGTGTATGATTCACATTGACTGGTTGCTGTCCAAGAAAAGACTAAAAATCACTTGCCTTTGACCTTCAGCTAGAACTTAACTAAATTTTTAAATGACTTTTTTCAGGGCCCTCTTGACCAATTTTTTAGCACTAACAAAATAAAGAAAAATCTAATCATGGAGAACTCCTCATGGCTGAGGCTGCCTTAGCAGCTGTGCTAAAACAGTAGACATCTCTGATTGTATGCCTGATACCAAGCAAGAGGTTAGCTGAATCACTCATGATGTCATTTTTATGTGATATATTTTAGTAAAGATATAATTTACACACAGTGGAATATACTGATGTTAAGCACACAGGTCAAGGAATTTTTTAAAAGATTTTAGTTATTTACTTTCAGAGAAAGGGGAAGGGAAGGAGAAAGAGAGGGAGAGAAACATCAATATGATTGCCTCTCACTGGGCTTCAACTGGGGACCAGGCCTGCAACCCAGCCATGTGCCCTGACTGAGAATCAAACCAGAGACTTTTTAGTTTACAGGACAGCACTCAATGCACTGAACCACATCAGCCAGGGTAGGTCAAGGAATTTTGACAAACATACATACCCATGTAACCGCCAGATCTCTCCTGCCCTTCTCAAAGTCCCCTCCCACAGGTGCCACAGTTCTGGTTTCTAGCACCATTGATCAACTTTACCAATTAGAGCACTTCCTTAAAAAAGAAAAGTTGTAGTATAGATTTTTCTGTGCCTGGATCCTTTTGTTAATGACTTTTAGTATTATGTCTGTAAGATTCAGCCATTGTTGTTGCTGTTATAAGTAGTTTTGTTCCTTCATATTGCCGAGCAATATTCCATTGTATGAATATACCACAATTTGTTTATTCATTCTTTTACTAGTGGATATTTGGGTTATTTCTAATTTCTGGCTATTTTGAATAAACCTGCTATAAATACTCTTATTGATCAACTTACAAGCATATGTTTTTATGTCTGTTGGGTAAACACCTAAAAGTAATGTGACTAAGTCATCTTTATAAACTTTATAAAGAGCTGCCAAATAGTTTTCCAAAGTATGATTTTATACTTTCACCAATAGTATATAAGATTTTATTTTCAAATGCTTCAGATCCTCACCAATAAAGGTGTTGTCAAGCCTTTTCATTTAGCTACAATACATTTTTGGTGTCAGCTAATACTTTGGAACATTCTATCTTCATGGAGAATTTCATATATTTACTAAAGTGTTAGATGTACCTATCACCAGCTTCAATAATTATCAATCCATGGCCAATCTTGTTTTATCTCCATACACATCTATCTCCTTCTTGGGATTTGAAGCCAATTCCAGTTCTCATATTTCATCCATAAGTATTTCAACATGTATCTCTAAAACACAAAAACTCTTTTTAAACCTAACTAAAATGGCATTGTATTTATTTTAAAAACATTATTACCTTAATACCAATAAATATTCAGTCAATGTGCACATTTCCAGCTGTCTCAATTACATAAGTTTGTGTGCAGTCTGTCTGATCAAATCAATATATGCACAAGTACACATTTTACATTTGGTTGATATATCTTATAAATATCACTTAACTCAAAGGTTCACCCTCATTGTCTTTTATTTTTTGCAATGTTTTACTTTTTAAGTTTTTTTAAAGACTTTTTTTTAATTTATTACTTTCAGAAAGAGGGGAAGGGAGAGAGGCAGAGAGGGAGAGGGACATCAGTGTATGATTGCCTTTCATCTGCCTCCAGCTACAGAGCTGGCTGGAGATCTGGCTGGAGACCTGGCTTACAACCTGGTTATATGCCCTGGCTGGGAATCAAACCAGCGACCTTTGGGTTCACACGCCAGCACCTTAACCATTATGCCACCGATGTTTTTGTTAAATAAATTTAATTTGTCCTTTTAAGTTTCTAACCGAATATATTTTGCTGATGAATTAACATATTCCTTTATTCTCTGATTTTTTGTAAATTGTTGTTTGTAAAATTTTATTTGTAACTTATTTTCTTGCAAATTGTTAATCATATTCAGGTTCAATTTTTTTTAGCAAAATTACCTTAGAGTTAGTATTATGTTCTTCCAACAGGAGGCACATAATGCCTGCTGTCTCATTTTTATGTCAGCACTATTGATGTTCAATACCCAGACCATTTGTTCATTTTGGGTTGCAAATGGTAATATTCCAATTGTATTTTGTCTCCATTTATGTGTTGAGATACTTCTATGAAGAGTAACTTTCTTTATCTACTAATTGGTTATCCCATGGTCCAATTCAAGTAAGAGATGTAGAGTAAATTCTTAATTATTTTTCTTTATTTATCAATTTGTTAATAATGAGTTCTCTAGCATTCTCTAATAATGACCAATTAGTTTGGGTTAGGGGTTTCATTAGGATAAACTCATACATTTAAACATATTTGGTATGTTTTAATTCATTGAACTGATTACCACTTTTGGTGATAATTTCTTTCTACGAATCAAAAAGTGCTTAGTCCACTGGCAAATAGCTTTGAAAAACTTTAGTACACTTCAAACTGTTTTTACTCTCAATGTCATAAGTGGCTGTCTTTTTAGTTTAAGTAGTTACATAGTGCGAGGCAGTACTGAGAAGAAACACTGTCTTTACAACACCATCACTATTGCCAGCAAAATCAGCAAAATGGCCTGTTGTGTAACTTTTTCAGGAAGGAAAGTCCTCTTTTCATGGGCTTATCTTGTGCTATTCTATAATACAGCTGGGACACCTAGAAGGCTATTAGAACTTGGGTCACAAAGTAGAGTAGTTATTTACCAGAGTCTTGAAACAAACTACTTGGGTCCAATCCTGCCCCTACCTGTCAAGCTTGGTGAAGTTATTTTCACCTCCTACTTCATTTTTGCCACAAACAACAGAAAAGAGTAACAGTACCTCAAAGGAATGTTATGATAATAAATGAGCTAGTAGATGTAAAGGACCATTTGCCTGGCATATAGTGAGCACTGAGTAAATGTGCACACTTATTACTACTCTCATCATTCAAGCTGAACCTGTATTTTCTTTTCTTTTTTTTTTAAAGATTTTATTTTATTATTTTTAGAAAGAGGGGAAGGGAGAGAGGCAGAGAGGGAGAGAGACATCAATGTATGGTTGTGTTTCACCTGCCTCCAGCCACAGACCTGACTGGAGACCTGGCTTGCAACCTGGTTATGTGCCCTGGCTGGGGAATCGAACCTGCGACCTTTGGGTTCGCAAGGCCGGCGCCTTAACCACTGTGCTACCAGCCAGGGCGTGAACCTGTATTTTCTTTAGGACTCCCAGCCCTACCCATGAATAGGTTTGAAACCTCAGATGCCTGCTGGAGCCCTCAATCTTCTATCTGTAATAATAAAAATACACACACACAAATAAGGTGCATGACTAAGAGATAGTTGGACCATGGCATACATTAACCTTCATAAGACACAGAAGGGGAAAGAAAGCTATGGTTCTTACTTGACATTCCTTATTTTTTTAATCATTCTTAACTCATTTTTCCTGGGGGATCTTATGTGCCATCTGGGACTATCTACTTTGATAAAGACTTTAAACTTTGGAAAACATTTTCATGCACATTTGCTCACTTGATTTACTTAACAGTCCTGAATGGAGGCAGATTTTATTATTTCCATTTGACAAACAAGGGAGCTGATAGTGACTTTCCCAAGGTCACAGGTCAATTAGAGACACAGAAGAAATATTTTACAGCAGTTTCTGCTTTCACCATGGGGACCTCACTTTTTCATCCATTAATTTATTCATTCAATAACTATTTGGTGGACTTCTGGCCAAGATGGAGGCATACGTAGACTTGCTTCACTTCCTTGCACAACCACAAGAAGGGTCATAAGTAACCTCAAAACAAAAACAACCAGAACTACCAGAAAACTGAATTGCATGGAAGTCCGGCAACCAAGGATTTAAAGAAGAAACATTCATCCAGACACGTAGGAGGGATGGAGACAGGTGGCCAGGGCAGAGAAGGTGTGGTATGGTGGTGTGGCAGTGGTAATGGTGGTGGTAGTGGTGGTGGTGGTGGTGGTGGTGGTGGTGGTGATGGTGGTGGTGGTGGTGGTGGTGGTGATGGTGGTGGTGGTGGTGGTGGTGGTGATGGTGGTGGTGGTGGTGGTGGTGGTTGTGAGGCACGGAGGCAAGGCAGCAGCAGCGGCCAGCAGAATGGATAATCCTACATTCACGTGTGACAGATAAAATCTGGGAGGGACACCAAGGGAACAGTCCCAGTCCCAGACCAAGTAGTTCACAGTTTCAGCACCAGGAAAATAAAGCCTCATAGCTTCTGGCTGTTGAGGCAGTGGAAGTAACTGTCCACCTTTCAAGAGAGTCTATTTAGAGGTGCTCCATGGTTCTAGAATGCATGCAAACCCACCCACTCTGGGAACTACCACCAGGGCAACAGCCAGAGGGGTGCCAATCACATATAGAAATTAGGTGAAGTGACTGGAAATGGGGCAAGTGGCATTATTTCCTCTCTAACCCCTCCCCCACATACAGCACCACAAATCAGTAAAACAGGTTGCCCTATCCTGGCAAATACTCTATCCCTTATAACATAACAGGTATGCCAAGACAGGGAGTCAAAGAAGATCTACCTAATACACAGAAACAAACACAGGGGGGCAACCAAATTGAGGAGACAAAATATGACCCAAATGAAAGAACAGATCAAAACTCCAGAAAAGGGATAAAATGAAATGGAGATAGCCAACCTATCAGAGGCAGAGTTCAAAGTACTGGTGATAAGGATTCTCAGAGACCTCACTGAGTGTGGCAAACACATAAGGGAAGAAATTAGGACAGTGCTAAGTGAAATAAAGAATAATCCACAGGGAACCAATTGTGAAGGGAAGGAAGCCAGGGTTCAGATCAATCATTTGGAATGTAAGGAAGTCAACCAGTACAGAATGAAGGAACAAAAAATATTTTAATGAGGAGAGAATAAGAAGACTCTGGAACATCTCAAAATAATACCAACATCTGAATCATAGGAATGTCAGAAGGAGAGGAGGAAGAGCAAGAAATTAAAAACTTATTTGAAAAAATAATGAAGGAAAATCCCCAATTTTTTGAAGGAAATAGTCATACAATTCTAGGAAGCACAGAGGTCCCAAACAAACTAGACCCAAAGAGAACCACACCAAGACACATCATAATTAAAATGCCAAAAGTTAAAGATAAAGAGAGAATTTAAAAGCAGCAAGAGAACAGTTATCTACAAAGGAGTTCCCATAAGACTATCAGTTGATTTCTCAAAAAAAAAAAACTTTGCAGGCAAGGAGGGATTGGCCAAAAGTATTCAAAATGATGAAAAGCAAGGACCTGTACCTAGACTACTCTTTCTAACAAAGTTATCACTTAGAATGGAAGGCAGATAAAGTGTTTCCCAGACAAGGTAAAGCTAAAAGAGATCATCATCACCAAACCATTATTATGTGAAATGTTAAAGGGACTTATTTAAGAAAAACAAGATCAAAACTAATAACAGTGAACTGACAGCAAACTCACAACTATCAACAACTGAATCTAAAAATCAAAAATAAGCTAACCAAACAACTAGAACAGGAACAGAATAATAGACATGGAGATGCTATGGAGAGTAATCAGCAGGGAGGGGGAAGGGAGAGAATGGGGGAAAAGTACAATGATTAAGAAGCATAATTTGTAGGTACAAAATAGACAGAGGAAGCCCTGGCTGGTAGCACAATGGATAGGGGCCGGCCTGTGAACCCAAAGGTCACTGATTCGATTCCCCAGCCAGGGCACATGATCAGGTTGCAAGCCAGGTCTCCAGCCAGGTTGTGGCTGGAGGCAGGTGAAAGGCAACCGTACATTGGTGTTTCTCTCCCTCTCTGCCTCTCCCTTCCTCTCTCTCTCTGGAAATAATAAATAAAATCTAGCTCTGGCTGGTAGCACAGTGAATAAGGTGCCGGCCTGCGAACCCAAAGGTTGCAGGTTCGATTCTCCAGCCAGGGCACATAACCAGGTTGCAAACCAGGTCTCCAGTCAGGTCTGTGGCTGGAGGCAGGTGAAATGCAACCATACATTGATGTCTCTCTCCCTCTCTGCCTCTCTCCCCTCCCCTCTTTCTAAAAAATGATGAAATAAAATCTTTTAAAAAATAAAAATAAAAAATATATAAAAAATTTAAAAAATAAATAAATAAAATCTTTAAAAAAAAAATAGACAGAGGGATGTTAAGAATACTAAAGGAAAGGGTAAAGCCAAATAATTTACACACATGAATCATGGACATGAATTAAGGGAGGTGGGATGCATTGCTGAAGGGAAGGGAAGTATGGGGTAGAAGGAGAGAAGAGAAAAAATTGGGACCACTTTAATAGCATAATAACTAAAATATACACAAAAAGAAAAAAGAAAAAACTATTTGTTGAGCATCTTTTTAGTTGTTGGACACTGTTCTAGGACTAGCAACTTGCTCATATATAATCCTTACTGGGAAGTAAAATCAATAGTAATATATGACAACCCTAAGGTAACCCAACAATTCCATCCTAGGTACTATACCTACCAGAAATGCACATGTATATATGTGTACCAAAACAGATATACAAAAATATATTCATAGCAGCATTAAAAATAGCCAATAACTGGTTACAATCTAAATGTCAAACAATAGAAAAACAGATAATTAAATTTTCTTTATGAATGTCATATTTAAATGATGTTTATTAAAGAAATAATAATATGGAAAAATAAAATATTGGTGATACCTACTCATGCACAAATCTTTGTTGAGCACCTCCTATTGCGAGCCACTGTTAGCCACTCTCAAATTAATTACTGGATTACTTATTATTATTATTATTATTATTATTACTATTATACCACATTCAGCAGAACTTTGGGAAAGGGGGCTTTAGGTCTCCTGATAAAGTGGCAGTAAGTTCATCATTGTAACATTAGAGACCTAATACTAAATCCCTTCACCCATCTATGGTCCAATAGCTAGGCAATGATGATGGAAAAAATCTCAAGATAAATAGCTCTTCTTGAGTGCTAGGATCCACAAAATGAATGAAAGCTCTTAACAAATATTTTCAATGTAGCACACCTGAATGAGATATCTTTATCAGAATATAATCAGTAAGAGATGGTAATGACTATAAGGAAATGTATGACCTTAATGTAAAATTCTTTTTAATTCTAGTTAATTAATACCTGATCAGTGTGGCTCAGTTGGTTGGGCATCATCCTGCAAAGCAAAAAGTTTTCCTGTTCAATTCCCTGTCGAGGCACATTCCTGAGTTTCAGGTTTGGTCCCTGGTCAGGGTGTGTATAAGAGGCAACCAACTGATGTTTCTCTCACATCAATGTTACCCTCCCTCTCTTTCTCCCTCCCTACCCCTCTCTCTGAAAATAAATAAATAAAATCTTTAAAAATAAAATAAACCCTGGCTAGTAGCTTAGTGGATAGGCTCCAGCCTGTGAACCTAAAGGTTGCTGGTTCGATTCCTAGCCAGGGCAACATAACCAGGTTGCAAGCCAGGTCTCCAGCCAGGTCCTTGGTTGGAAGCAGGTGAAGGCAACCATACATTGATGCTTCTCTCCCTTTCATCCTCCCTCCCTGCCCTTCTCTCTGAAAATAATAAATAAAATCTTTTAAAAACTAAAATAAAAATGAAATGCTAGCTAATTGAGAGTAAGCTGACTGCTTACAAAAAGATTTCACATTTCCTCAATTAACTTAAAATTAAACTTTTTTGCCTATTAAAGGGCTAGCCAAGCAGCTGGCATTTAAATCCCATCTAGAAGACAAGATGACATAGTGAGTTTCTTGTACAGTATTTTAAACTAAAGGAATATACAGAGTAGTTCATTGAAACCATTTAACCCTCAGTTAAAGTCAGACTATATTAAGGCCAATTATCTTAAATATGGGCATGCTTTAGTGTTATGGTCTACAACTTTTTTATGTATTACATGTGAATATTCACAGAGGTCCATGAGATGTGTATTGTCAAGGGCATTTACTTCCTGAACCAAGAGTAAGGCCACAATAGAATCTAAACCCAGATGGGTGAGAGCAAAAAGAAAAATGACTCTGGAAAGTACTCAGGAAAAAAAGAAACTCAGCTTAAAGTAAACTGTAACCTCAGCTTTCTAATTCTGACATAATAGTGGAGAACATCTGTTTACCAGTTAAATATAATGCCATTTGCATGAGGGAGTATATTTAATAGACCAAGCATTAAGATCTCTTTTTGTTTTGTTTGCAGTAATATGTGACTGCATAGCCTTTCCAGCTAGCATTCATGTCCAACATAGCTGAATAGCCCTGTGAGCCATTACATGAAATTCTTGTTGTTAAAAGCCTGTGTCTGGCAAAGAAAACAAAACTCCTCTGGGTAGTCCAGAGTCCTAAGTTCTAGGACCACAAAGCAAGAGGAAGTTTCACCTTAGAAGTATTTAATGCTAGCCCTGGCTTGTGGCACAGTGGATAAGGTGCCGGCCTGCGAACCCAAAGGTTGCTGGTTTGATTCCCCAGCCAGGGCACATAACCAGGTTGCAAGCCAGGTCTCCAGCCAGGTCCATGGCTGGAGGCGGGTGAAAGGCAACCATACATTGATGTCTGTCTCCTTCTCTGTCTCTCTCCCTTCCCCTCTCCCTAAAAATAATAAATAAAATCTTTAAAAAAAAAAAAGAAGTATTTAATGCTAAGGAATTACAGAATCTAAAACCATGAAAATTAACAGTCTAATATCTCTGACATTATATGGTTATTTTAATCATCATTTAAAAGAGATAGAACTAGAAAGAACATTTCTAAGCACCTTGACTAATAAATTGTCAGTATTTAAAGAACAATTACATTATGAAATGGAAATTAGCTGTTATGATCAAGCCATATGGCTAATATAATTGATTGGTTCATATTTTTAAGAAGAGGAAAAGCATAATCCAAAGAAAAACTGAATAGATTTCACAAAATTAACTGGAGTTTATACATTCTATTCTGCTGGACAGGTTGAGCTTTTGTGAAGCAAAGAGATTAAAAAGAAAAACAACTCTGTTATCTTTGTACTAAATAGAAACTATAAATTAAAAAGTTTAATAATTCAATTAACTTTAAAAATCCTTACACAAATGCAAATATACACATATACTGTGCATGCAAAATAAATGTACATACAGTATATGTAGGTCAAAGAGATATTTGGATAATAAGCTCTACAAATGCTCCCTTCTATAGTTGATAGCATAAAAAAATGGTTCTGGGCTTTCTCCCTATTTTAAAAGTACACTTCAGTAACTGCTGTTATATTTTGTTTTGACCATGTTTTATCTGAAGCCCTCTTCTAATAGATCATAATTTCCTGCATTGCTACTGGAGAAACTGAGATGTGTTCCAGGTGTGATGGAAACATGTCTTAAATTTTAAAGTGGCAAACTGATCAGGGTTGTCCCTTCCGGTAACTGAGTGTCCTGAATGCCCCCTCCCCCTGAAATGCATGCTAGACTGCATGCCTGGATTAACCTTTCTTTCTATTGATCTCTCACCCTGAATGAAACTAAGCCCTAATCATTCTGCATCGGAAATGTCTGTCCTTCTGTTTTTCTTTTCTTTGCTTAGATTTTGTTTCTGTATTATTAGGGTTATTATTGTTTTTAGAAACTTTAAAATTGATTTTAGAGAGTGAAAGAAAAGGAAAGAAAAAGAGAGGGAAACACTGACATGTTATTCCACACATCCATGCATTCACCAGTTGATTCCTACATGTGCCCCAACCCGGAATTGAACTTGCAACCATGGTGCATGAGGACAATGATCCAACCAACTGAACTACCTGGCCACTGCTGTTTTCAAGTGTCCTCCTGGGTTGCCAGTTCAAAATATTATTTCCTCAATATATTATGCCTCAATATATTATTTCTCTTAACTTTCACAAAGATGTTTTAAAGAAGGCATTATTATTATCATCATTCTCATTTTACAGATGAAGAAATTAAAAATTAGAGGGTTTAGTGAATTTGACTTTATAGTGTGGCAGAGACCACAAAACAGACTGCTCCTAAGCCCCACATTATTTTCAGTGGCCATATACAAAGAGAAATTTGTTCATTGTTTTTCTTTGCCCTTTGAAATTAGTTTCTAGAGGGTAGGGGTGGTTAATATTGGCATTTGGATAATTAAGGTGGGGGTGATCAATTTTTTTTTTTAAGATTTTATTTATTTATTTTTTTAGAGAGAGGGGAAAGGAGGGAGAAAGAGAGGGACAAATACATCTATGTGTGGTTGCCACTCAGGCCCCCAGCTGGAGACCTGGCTGGCAACCCAGGCATGTACCCTGACAGGGAATCAAAGTGGTAACCCTTTGGCTCGCAGGCAAGTGTTCAATCCACTGAGCCACATCAGCCAGGTTTATTTTTTTAAAGGTTTTATTTATTGCCCTTAAATTTTTAAGTGGTCTCAAACTTTATTTTTAAGATTTTAATTTATTTTCAGAGAGAGGGGGAGGCAGGGAGAAAGAGAGGGAGAGAAACAGCAATGTGAGAGGGAAATATTGATCTGTTGCCTCTTGTATGCCTCCTAAGCAGGGACCAAACCCGCAACCCAAGCATGAGCCCTGACTGAGAATCGAACCCATGACCCTTTGCCTTGTGTGATTATACCCAAACGACTCAGCCACACTGGTCAAGGCAAAGGATGATTAATACTTTTTAAAATAATATTTTATGCCAAACAATAAGCAGAAATATGTGATCTGGAACCCAGGGTTAAGAGAGTGAAAAAGAAGTTTCCTTGCCCAGGCTGGTATGGTTCAGTGTGTTGGTCACTGGCCTGTGAACCAAATATATTGCTGATTTGATTCCCAACCAGGACACATGCTTTGGTTGTGGTTGGGGGTGTGTAAGAGGCAACCAAACCAATCAATGTTTCTCTCCCTCTCTTTCTCCCTCCTTTCTCCTCTTTCTAAAAATAAATGAATAAAATATATATTTTGTTTAAAGTCAAGAAAGTCTTGACTTCTGTGGCTCAGCTGGTTGTTGCATCATTCCATAAACCGAAAGGTCATGGGTTCGATTCCCAGTCAGGTCATATACCTAAGTTGTGATTCCATCCCTAGTTGAGACACATATGGAAGGCAATTACTTAATGTTTCTCACATTGATGACTTCCTCCCTCCTTCCTTCCCCCTGTCTCTAAAAATCAATAAGCATGTCTTTAGGTGAATGTTGGGGAAAAAAAGGAGTTTTTTCAAATCATTTCAGCCAAAACCTATCTGGCATTAGTGAGCCCCTTGGCCTACATTTGACCACATTTCCCTCTACAGTGCCTCATATCTGCAGATCCTGAGTCCACTGGGTCTTATCCTATCTGCCTATTAGGGTAGGAGAGAGGATCTTGGGTTTGCACTGATGGTGCATAAAGGGAAATGACATTTATAGAATGCCTTTTATAAGCAAGGCACTGCTTTTTGTGTGACATGAAATAATGCATGAAATCCTTATGACCTCTCACTGAGATAGGACTATCATTTATCCCCATTATACAGAGAAGGATACTGAGGAAGATTAAGTGACTTCCCAATGTCTCACAGCAGATTTGGCTGAAGTGTCCCCAAGGGCCATTCCCAGGCCTCTGTTATTCCACTACAGCTCTCCTCAGTGTTGGCCTGGACTTAATACATGGATCTCAATGCAGCCACTAATGGTGGGGTGCAAGGCTGTGAAGGGAAGACTGGGGTTGGGGCATGCCCCAGGAGCAGCCGCTGTCATGGACCCTTGAATTTCAATAGTCCAAGTCCTTCTTTACAGCTTAACTTTAAAACTGTATGCCTTGTTGCACGGGCAGCAGCCTCGTATGTATTGTGTTTACCATGTCTCTCGTGAAAGAAAGAAAGAAACAAAAAAAGAAAGAAAGAAAGAAATCAAAGAAAGAAAAAATAAAAAGAGAGAGAAAGAAAGATTTTATTTATTTTTAGAGAAAAGCGAAGGAGAGAGAGAGGGAGAGGAACATGGGGGACCTGACCACAACCCAGGCACGGGTCCTGGCAGGGAATTAAACCAGCATCCTTTTGGTTTGCAGGCGGGCCACACCAGCCAGGGCCTGAAAAACTTCAGAAAAGCAGACGGAAAACCTGGGTGTCTCCAGACTCCCAGCTTGCCCTGACCCTTTGCCATGCGGCCCGGTGCTTGTGTGGCTGTGTCTGCCTGCCAGAAACAACGGAGGACCTAGGGGCTGGGTAGAGTTCAGGCCCTGTCTGAAAAAAAAAATTTCACTCCATCCCAGAAACACCCATGACACCGTGTAGAAAACCCCCACCCCCACCCCAACCAGGGTCCCGGCCCTCCGAAAAGGTTGGCGGACACTTAGGAAATCGCCTGCGCTTTCGGGCATCCCAGAGGGAGCTTCCGTAGCCGCAGGTCTCTGTTCCCCGGTACCAGCCGTGCGGGCGAAGGTTGGCACGTCCATGCTGGGAAAAGGTTGCGGTCGCTGCCCACCCACCTCCCGCTCTCCACGGCCGCCCTGCGGGGCGCTCCTTTCCCACCAGGCCCGGGAGGTTGACCTGCAGCTTTGCCACACTCGCCGCGCCACCCACCCAGTCTGGAGGCAGCCAAAGACCTCGAGTCTGTGGGTCCAGGGCCTCCCGCAACAAGCCCTCGGCTGCCTCTGTGCACGCGGCTGTGGACCCACCACGACACTCCCCGGTCTACGGGGTAGGAGGGTCTCTGTGACCTCAATTTCCGTTTCGTCAAAGAAAAGGGGAGGCCGAACAGAAGGTAGCAAGGGACTAGGAATGCCCATTGGGTCAAAAACTAACATTTATTTTCCTGCACTTTCTCTTCAAAAGAAATCCTCTGGCCATACAAGGTTAAGAATGCTCAGGGGCAGAATTGTGCGAGGGACAGGCCCGCGGTCCTGTTCGCATTCGGCGCCAGGCTCCGCCAGCGTGGAGAGAATCCCGGCACCCGGGCAGGGCCCTACGGTGCAGGAGGCCGCCCGGCTGCCGGCCCGGGGAACGCGAGCCCCTCGCGGCCGGGCCTGGATCCCGCATCCTGCCCCGCGCACCTCAGTTGGGGAATGGAGGACTCTCTGCAGGACATGTCGGCACTTTTAGGGACAAATCTCTGATGGTCTGGGCCTCTCTCCGCTCCCCACCCGCCAGCCTTCCCAGCCCTCTAGCCTCCAGAAACTGCTCGGGCTGCTTTGCGCCGGGAAAAGCTCAGATTTGCGCAGCAGGAGCAGGGAAGAGATCAGAAACGGGGCTGGTCACCCACTGAAAGCGTAGCTGGGGCTCATGAACCAAAAGTGGGGTCGGCCACTTCTAAGTTTTCAGAGTTTCCAATACAGAGTTCATCTGGGTCTTAACTCCATGATAAATGCCAACGACCTAAGAAGAAAGACACTTGCAGGTAGGGCATGCGTAAGTCCAACCAGAAGCAAGTCCGAAGGCAGGCAATCAGGAATCTCCAAGGGGGAAAGATATAGAGGTCCCTTTTCCACGTTGGGGAAACTAAGGCTTCAACAGCAAATTCCCAAAGCTGAAGCCTGCACTTTCCTGGCACAACTTGTGGCCCCAATCTGGTCAGAGGCTTGCCTCACCTAGAACCATCTTACATGTCCCACCGATTCCCATTACTGGGCGTTCCCTCCTTCCTTTGCTATCCCTTCACACCTCTGCTGTGCTTTCAGGACATGGTCACTTCACTAGATGACAGCTTAATGGACAGTTGGTGATAGCCCAAAGCCACTGTAGTCAGCTGGGTCATTTTACCTGAGACCTGCCCTCTGGGCTCACCAAGCACAGTCCCAGTCCTCCCCATAAATTTCAAAAGAGGCAACAGAGGCTCAGACTAGAAGCAGACATGAGAGTGTCCAAGCTGAATCTCCTGCCCAGTCGGTCTTTTCCTGCTGGCTGTACACAGGAACAATAACTACAATAGCTATCATTTACTGGTTGCTAACTAGTTGCCAGGCAAATTTTAAAAGGCTTCATTTTCTCAAGCAAGACTCCCAGCAACCCAATGAAATAAGCTCTATTATTTTACCCATTTTACAGATGAGAAAACTGAGATGCAGAAAGGTTAATATATCAGTTACCTGAGTTCCAACCAAAAAGAGCCCAACATCCTTCTGCTTTAATTTTAGAGAATTGGATGGGGGTAGTGTTGGTAAGAGAGTCAGAATGTATCGTGTAGAGCTCACCTAGCCTCCCAGACCCTTCAGTTCCCCCAGGTCACCCACCAACAAACTTTCTGGAAGATTTTGGGGGACCCTGCTGGAGGAGGGCAGGGCAAAAGGAGGCAGAACTCTGCTGAGGATTTGAGAATAGGGACAGATTCATCTCATCTAGATTCTAAACTTGGTTCTGGGTTTTTAATTGTTTAACCTTGAGTAAATTGTTTAACCACTTCAGCTCTAATTCTCAGCTATAAGTAGGAATAAAATGCATAGTATAGGTGGGAAACTACTAAGGTCTTTAACAGTAAGAGACTTACTTTTTCCTCTTCTTTTTACTTTGTTTTCCTCACGCTCAGCATGGTATTGAAAACACAGTGAATGCCCAAAAGAAGGTATTTTTCTTCCTTTCTGCTTTTCTGGAAGCAGAGCAGGCTGCACCTAGAGCCTCCCGTTGTCCCCTGCCCTCCGACTGACTCCTCCCGGGCCCAGGTCCAAGTAGGTGATCCTCCCTCAACCTGAG
This sequence comes from Noctilio leporinus, assembly GCA_004026585.1. Classification (NCBI taxonomy): domain Eukaryota; kingdom Metazoa; phylum Chordata; class Mammalia; order Chiroptera; family Noctilionidae; genus Noctilio; species Noctilio leporinus. The sequence goes on along the minus strand of PVIW01003030.1, from coordinate 153,593 downwards.
GCCTAAGCCAAGTGAGACTCTGAGGGGGAGCATTTGGCAGACTGGCCTTGACTTGGGGGTTCCTGAGAACAGTGAGCAAACTGAGGGGGTAGGATGGCCCAGGAAGGGAGCAGTGCTATGACCTGCAGGCTTGCTGCACCTTCCTATGAATCAGTACAACCTTTTTGAATGACAGGTCCTAGTGGGAGCTTTACCCATGTTAACTCAATCTTTCCAACAGTCCATTATGGAAGGACTATCCTTATTTTATAAATGATGAAATTGAGGAACAAATGAACCAGTAACTTGCCTGTGGTCACTTCATCGATGCGTGACAGAAGAGGATTCAAACCACAAGGCTATATAGCCTCATTGTGACAGGTACTATTCTGTCATCATCCTGGAGAGCTCTCTGGGTTCAGGTTATTCAATTCTGTGTGCCTGGAGCCCTTTTCTCTTTGGAGATCTAGTTAAATTCCTAGGAAACTTCTGCCCTCTGCTCCCTCGCCTCATTTTCTCTCCTCAGCAGACCCATCAGGCAACAGGAACTGCAATTCTCTAGGCCATTTTTTGCATTTTGAAAATGCAAAATGGTGAATCGTGGTGAATCTGCGGATCAAGAGAGTTCATGGCTCTGGATGATGTATATGGGGACAATCTGGCTCAGGGGAGAACCCAGCTCCTCTCAACCCCAGTCCCTTTGACACCCCCTCTGTCTCTGCACCCCAGCTAGATCTGTGTCCAACCAAACACTCAGTGTGAGTCACCACTCCTTGGTGAATGCTCCATCCCTCTTTTAAGACCAGCACTTCCTGGCCTAGACTTCCCTCCCGATGAATCAAACCTCTTTGGCTTTGCTGATCCCATCCCAGATGGCCATCCCATCAGCAACCCTAAGTGTCTCGGAAGCCCCAGGCTTCTTCTCAGTGTTTGGTCTTCATCGTTGATTCATTCATTCAGTTAACAAACAGTAATTGAGCCTCTCCTGTGCTCCAGGCCCCATCCATTCCCAATTAAAACCCAGTGTTTGCCCTCTCTGGCCACCAGTGTTTAAGCCATTTTGAGAGGGAGGGGAAAGAAATCAAGGAAGGCTGTCAAGGAGATGACTCCTCAGGTAAATAGGAGTTTGGGAGACTCTAGAAGCTGATAGGGTGTTCCTGTCCCTGAATGGCCCTTTGGACCTCACTTTCACCATTTTCACAGCAGCCATGTTCTCAGGATAGTATGTTGATCTGAGAGGCACAGGGTGGGATTCCAGTGGTTAGGCATTTTCTCAAACTATCACTTCACATGCCCCTGGGGGCTTCCTGCAGTTGGGCCAGCAGAGCTTTGTCCTGGACACATTTAGAGGTGGCCTGCCCCTCGCCCAGCTTCTGATCTGAGTGGTGGTGGTCAACATTTCCAAAGCACCAACTCTGGCTGGGGTGGCCTGGACAGTCAGTCTGGTTTAGAAGCTTTGGAGGAATAGAGGAAATGTCACGCAAGCAAAGGGCAAGAGCAACCAGCTGTGGAGACTACAGCCTTAAATTTTTCCCCCCTCGTTGCTGTCTCTTGGCTTCTTTCCTCAGTGGAGCCTTTTTGGAAGCTGCAGGGAAGGGGTTCGAGCCAAGGCAGCCAACTCCTGGATCCTCCTTCAGTGTCTCGGCTTGGTCCCCTGTCTGGGAAAGGACAGGGAAGGCCGGCCTGAAACCAGTGGTGCATCCGGCTGCGGAGGGTCTCCCCACCGAGAGCGGACCGAGCTGCCTGCCCCTGCGCTGTCTTCACAGAAACAACAGGCCCACCCTTAGGTGTTCTCTCTCCAGGTCCTCTACCCTCTCCCCACCCTCCATTCCGCACAACAGGGGATGGGGTGGGCACCTCCCAGATGCCGAGTCCCCAGGCTGAGCGCCAGTCACAGCTGAACCTAAGAAAGCAGAAGTTCCAAGTTCCAGGATTTAAAGCAGCGACCCTGGCTGCCCGGCACAAAGCTGAACTGCCGCAAGGGAGAATGGACCAAGGTGGGGTGGTGAGTTGGGATTTAGCCACCACCCCAGACCGCCTCTGCGCCCCTGCTGGCCGCAGTTACTGGAGCCTCCGCCTTCTGCCCTCTCTAGAGGACCAGGATCTTTCCTGTTTGGTCTGCACCTTGGGGGTCTCCCATGTAGAGAGCTTGTACAGAGCTGCCTGTGTGACCCCTACCATCCCCTCTTTGAGACTGAGCCTCCTGGGGCAGCTAGCCGAGTGGCTGAGTTCACAAACCCAGCATCTGGGCAGCGCCAGATAGAACTCCCATCTGCCATGCAGAAAAAGTGTTCATCACACAGCCCAGTTTACCGCTTAGTAAAACGGAGATAATGGCAGAAGCCATCTCGTAGGAATGTGGTGAGAGTTAAATGAATTGCTATGTGAAAGTGCTTTTGACGGTACCTGACAAATGGAAGGCACTACAATGCTAACTGTCCAAGATTTTTCAAGTGGGAGGAAGGGACAATGGAATGTAAGGAGGTCCGCGTAGAACCCCCATTTTAATCCCTCCTGCCACCTTGCAAAGCCTTCTCCTGCCCATGGGCTCTGAACTTGTCAGAGAACTGGAGTCAGTCCTCACCAGCAAGGCCTTCAAAACAACTGCTGTATGCAGAGGGTGAGGGAGGGAGACTGAGGCTCAGAAATCTAAGGTCTCCCCTGCCTTCCCGAAGCTTCACTCCAGGGTAAACAAAGGCAGCTTCCCACTCCCCTCCCACCCCTAAAAGCTGCCAAACCTAACAGGGGCTTTACAGGCGTTCTCCAACAGCCCTGGCATGGGGGTGGAAACAACACAGTCACCACCTCTGTAACTCAGCTCCTGCCCCAAGCACCCAAGGCTGGCTTTTGAGGTAGCAATTCTGTATGGGCCAGGAAAGCCAACAACCGGGACCAGTGCCTGGGCTGATGGGGCCTTCTCCCCTGAAGCTGAGGGGGCAAGCGATTCCCCCAAACTTCTCCCAAGTAGAGGTTTATCAACCGGCATCCCCCACCAGCCCCTTTCGTTAGTAAACACTCCTTAAACAAACAGCCCATCAGCTCTGTTATTGCCAAAGCTGCTCAGAGCTTTAATAAAAGCCCAGGGAAGATCAGAACCCGCGTCCAAGGCTGCTGCTTAATCCAATGAAGGCAATTTCCGAGGATAATTGCGAACATGTTTTAATGCATATGCATGAAAAAGGATTTTTTTCCGAGAGACCGACTTTACATGCTTATGTAATTGATTGAGGCGCTGACCCGCTATTCAAAATGTTATTTGAGAACCATCAGAATGCGTAAACTTGCAAATTGCCCAGCTTGTATCTGAATTAATACCTCATTCATCATCATTATAGGTTGATAAGTTAATTTAACCATTTCATTCTGCCTTAATGAGCTATAGTTAAATTAATGCCACATAATATATGAAAGTAACATTTAAATAGAAGCACTGGGCTGAGACAAGCCGAGGCTGCTGCTATTTGGGCTGAAATAAGGTGACATAAATCTTTTCTTCATTACAGGACCCAGTCTGCTCCACCAGCAGTTATGAAGTATTTATTCATTCACTTTTCTTTCACGAAGTTGCTTTGCCAAATAGCATAGGTAAATTATGTGAACTTGTAAATAATGCC
>PVIW01003030.1:0-147500 GCA_004026585.1 Noctilio leporinus | reverse complement strand
AGGCCAAAATGGCTTGTGATCGCAGCCTCTGTATTCCCAATAGGTGTCCACGTCGTTGTAATTAATGCTGGAGTGAGCAGTTGGGAAAAGAAAATTTCGAGGAAGGGACATCTTGGTTTTTAAATCGAATAGAATAGACCACTTTGCACACACCATTGACTCTTGCATTTTGCCATCGAAATATCGACTTTAAGGCAGATCTGTAAATACACAAAGAGGCGGATTAAACTCAAAAGAGGAGAGAGATTGGGAGAGAAAAAAAAGGGCAGAAAACTGAATCAAAAGAAAGAGGAGAGGGAAATCATATTGTTAAATGTCCAATTGCCTGAAATAGTCATAAACAATTTGGTTAAATTTTTGGAGCAGGTAACATAGAAATATTACTTGAGTTTCAAGAATTTGCTACTCCTTGAAACGAGGCCAAAGCAGCCAGAGTGAGGGAGGGAGGGTGAACTAGGAGAAGAGAGTGTGTTTGGTGCTTCCAAAGGCCTATTAAATGTAGAATTTTTCCTCGAATAAAAGATTAATATATACTCTATAAACGAAGAAGCAGAAACAGACAAGTTAATTAGGTGGAGGGATTAATTTTACCTCTGTAGTCCTACAAACATAAACAGCCCCCAGACCTGAGGTGTGGGCACACACTCTTTGTATCCATGCCGGCATGTCCTCTATATTTCATATCTACACACAGCACTACTCCTAAACATTCTTATCTGTTTAGCCAGCCAATTAACGCTAAACCAATGTTTGGATGTAGTGCGTGTCTTCCCATAAACATGAGTAATGTATATGCTGTAAAAATAATGATTAGAATGAATTAATTCATCTGATATGTATATTATATGGATTTAAATATGTTGTTTTAAGAGATTTTCATAACCCTGGATGCCAGAGTTAAAAACAAACACCAGCATGCGCCGTTTTGCAATCTCTTAAACAAATAAAATCGCTTTGATTTAAATAACATTTATTTTACATGACCAAACACAATAAATAACATAATATACAAAGCTTTATAATTATTGCACATTTGTAAAATATCTTACAGTGAGTTCATACAGCCAGCAATATTTAAAGCACAAAGACTTTATTTACAGTTTTTATTTTAATATAATAACCAGATCCAATGGACCCAACATAACATGAATTTATGTTAATTTTTTCCAACCATCGTTCTCATCAGTCATATATATTTGGGGGGAAATGTAAACATTATTGCCTAAAGTACTTTATATACATCTAATAGCTGATCATAAGAAAGAACTTTAACATTCTACAAAGGTAAAGCTGATAAAGGGTACCATATTTTGGTTTATTTTATTTAGCCTTAAATTATATATTAATATTTTTAATGTAAACTCAGTAAGAGCTGGTATAATCAATATTTAACATAAGTAGTCTTATCTCTTTAAAGAAAAAAAAAAGACAACAAAAAGTTGAGCTTTAGATCATTGCCATTTCATTGGGAAATTCTCTGATATTTTATGGGGACATTTTAATAGACTCCAGGAGGAAATGTTACTTCCCCTTGAAATAGTTTCCATTTGATGAAAATAATAATTTATCCTGGAAAGTGAATTCTTTCAAAAGTTTCCTGAAAGCCTATTTTTAGAAAATGAAAAATTTTAATCCAGTGTCTTTAAAATAGCAAAAAAATATGAGAACACAAATTTGAAATAAATCACAGAAAATAGTGCCAATGGGTATATATGAATGTGTGTGCATCTCTTACATATGTATATGTTTAAGAGAACAGATATATATATGTATATACATATATACATACATATATACACACACATACACGAATATGTAGGTAGCATACCTACATTTTAATACACATACCCACTTCACTGGGTCTAAACATGCACTAGGAAGTTATTTTAGGGCTTCAACTCTTCAGAAAAATCTCATTATGTGAGGAGCGAAGTGGCTCTGCGGGGAGCATTATGGAAATATCTGGGCTTGATTTAATGAGGCTGTTCACATTGGTGGAATATCAACTTAACAGAGAAAAGTCTACCCAGGGTGTCCAAGTTACCAAAATGAAAATTGGCAATTGAGATGATAAGAACGTGGCTTTCTTTTGCGAAATCACTTCAGGTAACAGAGATAACATTAAATAACGTATATTCTATGCACCAAGAACAATGCTTTATGTACCGAGTCTCTTATCCGTCTCTCCTAATGACTTCCCTTAGCGGGTTGTTAGTACTTGACAGCAGGTCTCCGTGCGGGGAACTTTTCTCCAATTCCACATTCAAAGGAGGTCCATCAGAGAGCATGATTGGCAATTTTCGTCATAATCTGCACATTATTAGCATCAAAATTGACGTGGCAGTTAACACTGGTGGGTTTTGATGTGCCTTTCTTCAAGTTCAAGGAAACCCCTCCAGTATCCGGGGTTGGCAGAGCGGGCCTCAACAACCCAGCGGCGGCTTTGCAGAGGCGAAGGCGCAATACACATGCGTGAGAAAGACGCCCAGAACCATTTTACCCGAGGAACAGGAAAGCGAGGAACGAACGGGAGGAAGGGAATAGACCTCGAACTCAGAAAAGTGTCTAAGGAAATGCTTCAGGATAATAGCATATACCTAGAGATTCAAGTATTTCCCAGATGAAGTGGAACCCGGAAGTGGAAAACTGAGCTGGAAACGTTCCTTCCAATACTCCAGTGATCTGTCAATCTTGCCCTCCTCCTTCTCTTCCTTCCCTGGACTGGCTGTGGAAACCTCATTTGCCATTACTTTTTGCATAAAATATTCAAGACACCTCCATCCCTAACCAAAACTCAAAGGCGGGAGCGGTGGTGGATCGACAGAGAGGAGGCGAGACGCCACCCCTTCCCACCTCTGCTCTGCCCTTCCCGGGAAAGCGGCCGCAGCCCCGCCAGCTTTGACCCCGCACACAGTAAACAACTTCACAAAACACATCCGCAGCTGTCCGCGCTCTTCACCCGCCCGCCTGGCCTTCTCCTCAGACTGCCCATCTTCTGCTCTCCTCGGACAGGGCCCCGCACAGGCTCACGCTGAGAGAAAAATTGCCACCTACCCTCATCCTCGTTTAAAGAAAAGAAAGGATGGGTTCACAAAAAAAAAAAAAAAAAAAAAGAGCAGCAGCGGGAACCTCGGGGTGACTCTCCCTCCCACACAAAGCACTAGCGCACGCCCTGCCCCTCTTTGTTGTGGTTCTCCGTCGCTTCTGGCCACGTGGTTCGGCGAGTCACCCGCGCCTGAGGGCTCGTAACCAGGGCCCCAGACCCCAGGTTTGGGGACAAGGGGATGGTCTTCGAGGAAGACCCAGAGCTCGGAACAGAGGCGGGAAGTGGGGCCTGGGCAGCGGAAAACATACTTGGAGAAGGGGGGTGGGGCTGGGTAGCAAATACAAAAATAGAAACAATTTGAGGGGACACCCGCCGTGCTTTCGCTCCCGCTCTTTCCCCCCAGTTCGGGTGGGTTCCCTTCGGCCTCCCGCGCCGGGGCGCCCCCTGGCGGCAGCTTTAGCAGCGGGCACGTGGGCGCCCCGAGGACGCGGGGGGCACTACGGGGACTCCCGGGCACACTCCGAGCTACGGGCACGGCCCCGCGGCGGCCGCGACGTAGTTATCTGGTGAGCGGCGCCTCGTCCCTCTGGTCCGGCGGGCTCACGGCGGTCTTGCTGAGCACAGCGGCCGAGTAGGGCAGGAAGCCACTCTCAGAGCGCGGGGCCGCCGCGCTGCAGCCGAAGTCCGAGCCGCCGGCGGCCCCGGCGCCGCCCCCGCCGCCGCCCCCGCCGGTCCCCCGGGAGCCCAGGGCGGCTGCGGCGGCTGCGGCGGCCGCGGCGGCCGACTGGCTGCTGTGGCAACTGAGGCACGAGCAGGGCGCGGAGCCACCGCTGGGGGGCGCCCCAGCCGCCGCGGCAGAGGAGGCCGCCGCCGCCGCCGCTGCAGCCGCCGCCGCGGCCGAGGCCGCGCTGTTGAGCCCCGCGGCGGCCGCGGGCGTCTGGTAGAGGCCGGGGTGCCGGAAGCTACACAGCAGCTCGGGTCTCGAGTAGGGATGCGAGAGCGCGCGGAAGGTGTCCAGCGGGCGGATGGAAGTGGCAAAGGGCGAGGAGGCTGCCGCCGCTGCTCCGGAGGCCGCAGCGGCCGCGGCCGCGGCCGTGACGCCCACGTGCGGGTAGTAGTGCAGCGGCACGTGCGAGTGGAAGGGGTAGGGCAGGCTTCCGGTGGCGGCCGCGTGCGTCATCATGTAGGTGTAGAAACTGGGGTCGGCTGGGTGAGGCCACGACATGGCCAGGCGCTGCCGCTTGTCCTTCATGCGCCGGTTCTGGAACCACACCTGGAGGGAGAACCGCGGCGCGGCCCGAGTTAGGGAGCACCCCAGCCCCAGCCCCAGCCTGCACCCCAGGTCTCCCCGCCTCTCTGGGACCTCTGGCGACCCGGGGTACACCCCTGGGTCCGGATCCAGCTCTCAGGCCCCTCTGCCCTCCCAGCTGGGCAGAGCGCGCGGCCGCGCGGACCTCCGTGGGCACACCCTCCTCGACGAAAAGACCCTTCGACCCCGTGTCCGACTGCTGCGGCCCCTCCGGCTTCTGCACCCCTACTTTTTGCATCCTTTTCTTGTCCCAACACAACCTTTCCTCTTTTTCCCGCCCACCCACCAGGCTCCTCTCTGAATCCCTGAATTTGCACGAGGATTCTAGGCCGCCTTTTAAGAGAATGTGGTAGTAGCTTTTATTTAAAAGTCTCCGCGCAAGGTGTTGAGTCCTCTGAGCTGCAAGAACCTGCCCCGGAGGGTCTGGGGTTCAATTTTGAAAGTAAAGGGATGATTTTGTTGGAATCATTTGCCGCCAATCAGTGGCGGGAATAACATCCTCTAAAACTAGGAAGGGGACTTTTCTACCCTTTCCCAATCTGGTCTCTAATGAGGACATCACTTTCTAAATAAAAGAAAGCCCGCGGAAACCGAAGGTAGACCTCTACACCCCTCCCCATCCTGTGGAGTTTAATGTTTTCTTTTTCTAGAGTGTCGGATGCTCCGTGAAGTATTCGCCAAGTCGCCCAACCTCCCATTTTCTCGCTTTCGGTCATACAGTAAAACTAATCACCTAAAATATATAAATAAGGACAATTTCATTGCATTGCCTCCTCGGAGTCTGCCCTTTTCCCGTGGCCCAGGAGAATAATGTTTAGGAAACCACTTTCTTAACCCAATCGATTTTTGAAATAGTGTCCTATTCCCCGTGTTGTAACAATTTACGTGGAAAATTAATCTCCAAGATCAAGAGCAAATGAAAAGTTCCAGATCCGGTTCGTAACAGAAGAACAAAGACCAGCCAGCTCTGCCGCCAAGGAGAAAGTGGAGCCATGGACATGGGGTAGGGGCATCTGGACACGCGAACGCTTGTGGCATTCCGGGGCCTTCCTAGGTCAGCCGGACTGACCAACCTTTCTGATTCGGCAGCAGCGAAATAAATATGCCAATTCCTTTGGTGACTCTCCCCCGCGGGGTTTCAGGCCCCAGCTAAATCTACTCACCCAGAAAGGAGGAACAAAAGTCCACCTAGACACCCCCAGGGAGGCTAGAACTAGCGCGTGCTGGAATCGATACCTTGATGGTGGTTTCTGGCAGGTTGAGCGCAGCGGCCAGCTCGCACCGGCGAGGCCGCGATACATAGTTTTCTCGGTAGAACTCCTTCTCCAGGCGCGCGATCTGTTCGCGGGTGAACGCGGTGCGGTAGCGGCGCACCTGATCCGCACCGGAGCCGGAGCCTCCCAGCGCCGCGCCCCCGCCGCCGCCGCCGCCACCGCCTCCATGAAGGCTGCCGAGGCCGGAGCCCGACGCAGACGTCGTCGTAGTGCCCGCGGCCGAACCGCTCTCCGCGAACCCTGGCAAACAAACAGCCGGCAGCTCATGAGTCACTGTAGGGCCGAGATCCCCGCGCTGGGGCTCTGCGCTGAGGAGGGAAGCCAGGAAAGGAAGGCGAGTCGCTGCCTGAATTGATGGGGTCTGTCACGCTTACAAATTGCTGTCCTTAATGGAATCAATAAAGTTTGGAGAGCACTTCATAACCAAATAATAAGAACTCGTTTAGGGTGGTTTTAAAAAAATAATTGGAACATTTCAACTCAGTGGGAAAATTGGCGGAAAGAAAATGCCTACATCCAGGCGCAGTTTAGGAAGCTCTAGATTTGCCATGGTCTGGAGACCACCGAGCAGTTTTCTGTTACGGCCTCTAACCCTTCTTTGGCCGTCTTTTTGGATTTGTTTAAATTTTAAGATTTGAAAACCAGCAGCCGCTCAAACTGGAACCATTAGGGGGTGGACCTTACTTTTCAACTCTTTTTCTCGACTGACCCAAGAGGGTCTCCCAGAGGCGCCCAGCGAGGCTCCCCGCGACTTACTCAGAATGCCCCCTCCACTCGGCCTTGGGATTTCAAAGGCAGCGGAGTTCAAAGCAGCTAGTCGGGGCATTCTTCCCCAAGCGCGACTCTGCAGCTGGCTTGGGGGTGGGAAGGTTCACACCGGCTTTTAGAGCCGCGCGCAGAAACATTTCCTCGGACTCCGGAGCCTGGGCAGGCCAGCAAGCCGGCCTGGAGCCCAAGGCCTGCGCCTCTTTCAGAGACCAGAGGATCAGAGCCCGAGGGCACGGTCCCCCTGCAGGCGTCGCGCCCTGGCTGCAGCCCGCTCACTGCAGTTTGCTGAGGGTGGGAGAGGGGCAAAGTCACCAGGAAGGGCAGGCAGCGGCCCGGAGGAACGGGGAAGATGGGACTGGAGAGCGCGGCGCGGGCGGCGCAGTTACCTTTGCCATTGTTTTCCTTGAGCGGCGCGGTGCTGAGGCCGCCAGGGGAGCGCAGCGCCGAGCAGCCCACCTCCACGTCGCTGCTCATATCCGCCTCGGTGGCCGCCTCCGAATAAGGGCCCGGCTTTTTGCGGCTGTCTGCGGCAGAGGCGATTTCGGAGGAGACGGTGCTTTCGCTGCCCGGGTGCTGCAGGTTGAACAAAGTGTCTATTTCGAATTTGCTCTTGGCAGGGAGGTCTCCCAGGGCGCTGTGCAGAGGGGCGGAAGGCAGGCGAGGGCTGAGGCGAGCCGGGTGCTGCGAATTTTCCAGGGCCTCGAGTACGGCATTGCCAGAGGAGTCGGACAAATTGGAGAACCTCTTGCCGGCTGTGGGGCTGTGCAGCCCTCTTTCCATCAGAATCATCTCTTTTCTTATTCTTTCCATCATCTCAGCTTTCTAAAAATGTCACAGTGGTCCGGCTGTCCCGTCCTAATGATGGGCTGCGCCTAGGGCTAATTCTCATTCAGCCCCAGCGAGAGCCTCTAAATATTATTATCTCTTTTGGAGGGAGGCGGAAAAATTGTGGGATGCCAGAGCGAGGGAATGACTGGTCAAAATGACCCATACATCCTTCCGAGCCCAAGATGTCATTCATCAAAAAGTAGCGCTCGCTCGTCATTAAGGTACGAATGACGCCGTTGGAATAATCATTTATTGTAACAGGTTTATAAGCAAATAAATACACACTCCTGTCAGTGGGTAATGAAGGCGGCTTCGGAGCAGACAAATAGATCCAGGTAGGAGGCTTGAAGAGACAGGAAGAGAAGAGGAAGGCTCCGGTCCTTTGCCGGCTCGGAGCGGGCTCTGCTCGCCCGGGGGGTTTGCCTCGGGGGTGAAATTGACAGTCTGATTAATAGAGCGCTCCGCGGCACATTTCCCCCTTCATTTAGGGGCATCATTACGCTCTCAGTTTGCTGGGTTGCCCCTTAGGTCCTAATCATGCAGCGCCTTCCTCATTTTTCCTCGGACACAGATACGTGTTAAATAATAGATAATGCTTTGATTTTCCAGAGTAGATCGTCGGGAGGTTCTTTTTTTTTTTTTTTTTTTTTAACATTTACTATTGGGAGGGGTTGGGGGGGACAAGGGGGAGGATGTAGGAAGAGTTGCGTAAGGAGACCTTGCGCTCCTGTCTGGATTACTTATCTTTTGAATTTCAGAACCCAAACCAAACATGTCTTTTATTTAACAAATAGAACGCCTCCGACTTCTCTCTCTTGCCACTTCTTCGCCTCAGCCTGGCTGCAGCTCTCTCACACAGGAAAGAGAGAGATGGGTACAGAGAAAGGGAGAGAGACAGAGAGAGAGAGACAGAGAGAGAGAGAGAGAGAGAGAGAGAGAGAGAGAGAGAGAGAATCTCTGGTAGACTTTTGAAAGCAGTTTAGTGCTACGTGGCTGGGAGGTGCGTTGGGCCCGCGCTTCCAAACGGAAATCATTAGGTTCTGTCTGATTTTTTAACACCGCTTGCAAAGTAAGTTCTGAACTTGAAGTCCCAGGTTTTTTACTTTTATAATCTTGCTGATGGATAGGCTTCTCGCCTGCGCATTTTCCCTGGGGGAAATAAACTCGGCTGGACGATTTCACAGAAGAATTCGACAGCTAACTTTAAACAGAGTCGCGACTTACAGCACCATATGGGCCGCCCCTAATCCACTTTTTACGTTGCCAGCTTTCTACCTCCCTCCTCAAATCAAACTGCGGCTTAGTTACCGGATTCCGAGGTCAAATGGAGGGGGAAAAGCCTTTTTCCCCATCCCATCCTGCTGCCTTACCTGGCGCACTCAACTCTTCTGCCCTTTCTCCCTTCCCCCACCCCAGCCCCTTACCTGTAGCCCGGGGCACTCCCCGCGCGGGCTCCGGACGCGGAGAGTCGCGGGCCAGTCTTGCTGCTGCTTCTCACGGCCTGAGCTTGGTGGCTGAGCCTCTTGGCGATAACTTTGATGTTCATAATGACGCCGGTGGCAACCATTTTAACGAAGATCAATCTTTACTCAAGGCCGTTCCACGACTCCTCCCGCGCTTGCGCCCCACCCTGCCCGGACCCCAAATGCACTGTGCTGGTACGCCCGCCAGCAGCCCCAAAGGAAAGCTCCACGGCCACGGGCAGGGACAAAAGAGGACAGGGACCGGACAGTGAGGTCGGCCTGCGAGCTTCCAAAGTAGCCGAGAGACCCTGGCAATCTCTACGCTGGGCGCGGGTCCTGCATCCCCGCCTCAGCACCAACCCATACCCCAACCCAGGCCCCCCCCCCCTCTCCTCTTTGCTGCCACACCCAGCACATCGGGGTGTGTTAGGGGCAAATCCGGGATCTATTTGTCCATCTCTCTGTTGGCGCTTTCCTTTTAACCTTGGACCCGTTGGGGGCGCGTCAGGAATGTAAGGGGAGGCGAGGTGTGAAGTATATTTATATACATTTATATACGTAGTCAATGCCAAAAGTTTCTCTCCTTTTCCCCTCAGCGCCAACTTATTTCAACAACACGAGCTTTGCTTAGAAAATCAATTTCGCCTCTTTAAGGTAGTAAACGTAGCTCTCCCCAAAGGTGAAAAATGGAAAGCTGGATAGGCAGGCAGTAGCTGCGGAGGTTGGGGGGGCGGGGGGGAGACGCGGAGCGGGCTTCGGGTACCTAGAGGAGGGTTGACTAGGCGCCCCCTCCCCCCTGCCCCAGAGGCCCCCGACTCGGGGCGCTACAAGCTCTTTTAGAGCTGGCTTTCTGGCCTTTCAAGCGGTCGTAGCTCAGCTTTACTTGATGGCCCCACCTCTCGAGCCCTGCTCCACAGTCCAGACGCCCAACTCTACCCACTCATGGCAGGCCGCGCCCAGCAAAGGGGAGTCGCTGTCCAGAAAACTGCAAAGGGCACCCCTACCCCAGTCCCACTGGCTTTGGGGACTGAATGGGACACACCGATCCAGGCTTGGATCCGTGAGGAAAGACGAAGGGCCAAGGCCCTAGCTAGGGGTGGGTTCGGGCGGAGGCGCGACCTGGGCGGAAGTCGAGGATGCCTTTATTGCTGTCGTTTGGCGCCCCCATCTGTTTTCCTCGCGGTTTCGGCGGCTGTGAGCCGCTTTCAACCACAGAAGCCACGGCTGAGGGATCCGGTGGGTACAGCGACCCTTCTTCCTTCACCCAGCCCCTAGGTCTCCCACTTTCTCCCTTCCTCCGGTCCCAAAGTCCGCGCCAAACCAGACCGCGGTCTGTAGAAAAGGGAACAGACCAAAAAGGGAGCATTCTTCCGGGGCACCTTCACTGTATTGCACCTTTTAAATACGTAACACTAACATTTTGTATTCTAGCACATTTATTATGAAAAGTATATTGAAGAACATGTCAGGGAAATTGGTCACCATACAAGGCACCTATTATCTTTCACTAAATTGCGTTTAACAGACAATGCTTCACAGGACGTGATGAAAATTCCATTTCAATATTTAATGTTCCTTCATCCTTCATTTATTTAGATTCCACGCTTAATACTAGTAGTAATATTGGTCAACTTATATATAACTTTTAATCAGAAATTATAAGTACTTTTTTGTAATTGATTGCATTTTGAAATTGATTGCATTATTATCTTTTCCCCAGAAATGAGAAACCTTCCACATAGAAAAGTTGGAGGGTTTGCTCCTGATTTAAACTTATCTTTGATAATATATAAGCTGTAAGGTATGTTTTAGGCAGCTTTTTTTATTGTTTTTTTTTTTTCTCATTTTGCATGTATTGTTTAAATTCAAGCCAACTTTGAGGACATCAAATCTGTGTAGGGTAGTGAGAAGATTAACACAGTTCTGTTGGTGTCTATTAATGAAATGCCCGAACCTTACACTTCGCCCAGAAAGTCAAGGATGAGGCTGGGAACGGGCTTGTCAAATGTCTCCACATTTTCAGACAGCTTTTGGACCATCAAGACCTCCTACCCACTACCAAAGTACAGAACTCAATGAAACAAGACAAGAATCCACCCCATGTCTGAGTGACTTGATGGGAATTTTAAAGATGCATTGGGGGTGAGGGTTCAGAAAGGAGTTTCTCCAAATGATCTGAAAAGCAATGTTTGCTCAAAAGGATGGATCACATGGAAGAGGCCTAATTTGAGGAGAGGAGGAGGAGGCCTTCAGTCTAAATATTTGCTTCTTGAGGAGCTGTGGATCCTCCGTTTTCGACTGATGACAGTAAAAATTTGTCGGTGCTGCTGGAGAGGAGGGGAATAGCACCTGGTCCACTGAGGCCTGGCTTCGTTTTTGGCGGGGAAGCCTCTCGGATAATGGGGCCAAAAATCCCGCGGGCCCGCTTTGGAATGCAAGCTGGCCAGAGGACTGGGTCTGATGGATGTGGCGGCCCAGCAGGATGACCAGAGCCTTGGTTGTGAACCCAGAGCACATTGTCTTTAGGCTAAGTGAGGTTCCACGGCTTGGAAGTTTCGGTTTATAAGGGAAGAGGCTGGTTTGGGGACTCCAGGAGGGACTCCTTACTGTCAACTTTTTACTGCCACCCCTGGCTGTCCAACCTCGAGCTCTCTGCCTCTCCCAGGTTTCTCGGCCTGCTTCTATTTCTCCTCCCCCTTCCTCCTACAATCCCGTACCCCACCAGGGAAGACAATATTTGGAGGGTGGAGGGGTACTTTCTCCGTGAACTCGGGGGCTACCCAGACACGCTGCCTGCCTGAAAGCTTTTGCGCCCTGAAACGTGACTGGAAAACTTGCAGGGACATCTAGCGCCAGACCTGGGGAACTGCGCGCCGCCCATCCAGGAAGCTAAACCTGACCACTTGCGGGTTCTCTTTGCCCGAGTCCTCCACCCCACCTCACCCCCGTCCCTCGGTGATTAGGCATTTCCCTAACCTCCATCCCTTTGCTCAGCCGTGGACCACTGGTGGATTCCCCATAGAGAAATCGAGCTCTGCAGAGTAAGGGAAGAGGTTTAGAAAGGAGAGAGACAGAGACTCCTTTTCATCCCAAAGGGCCGAACGAGTGAGCACTTTCTGGACTTCACTTAACAGTATTGCTAAACAAATGTATTCTGAGGACATTCCCAGAACCCTGAGATGTGAACAAAACAGCAGAAAATTGTTTGAGGTCCCAGCCTTTGTTTTGCGAAAAGAGCAGCAAGTAACCAGGGTCCCGAGTTCTGGGCCCACCCTCTGACGCTCCTTCGACAGAGAGATTAGAGATTCTCTGAGAGGGAAACTGTTGGCTGTGTTTAATTCCCCCCAGTAATGGAGGGGCTCTCTCCAGCCCCAACAGGGACCAGCTGCCTTGTGGGAGGCAAACTGGGTTTCACCAAATAACGCTTCAGGTTTGGAGAAGGGTTTCTTTGTTGCAAACAATTTACACTTAATAAAGCCTAATACTGTTGTTAAATCCAAACACTATGTCTCATACCTCAGGGTTCCATTGTCTGGTTTTTGCTATAGACCCCTTCCTTCACCCTAGGTTTGTTGGTTTTTTAAATCCTTTTGATATTTCCATCCTGAGTGAAACTACGTATTGTCTGCAGAGGGAAGATTAGCTCCAAAGTTGTCAGGACGGACCTGGTTAAGAACACTGGCCAGCCAGACCCACTAGATTTAAGACTTTACTTTGGAATTAAGACTCTATTTCTACACTGCATTTTTAGCTTCTTGCCGGTTAATTCAGAAGGGTGTCCTGGATAACATTTTCAAAGGAGTACCTGGGACCCCACCCCGTAGGACTTGATAATTATTGTCCTGGCCCTAATAGTCACGAATTATGTGGTTAATTGAGTTTACTGTTCTCTTGGCAAACAGAGGAATTTATGTTCTTCAATATATCTAAATCATAGCCTGCATTTACCTGGTCACCATCCTGTGAACTGGATCATAATTTGAAAGACCATCCACAAGGAGGAAAAAAGAATGTGATTTCAGAACATGACGGATTCACCACAAGGTGCTTGGGGAGAGAAAGGAAGAAAGGGAGTAAGTTATGGTAGAAAGGGGCAGAACTGATCTGACTCTCTCCTTGGCAGAGTGGGATTTTGAACAACGAAGGGCTATACTGAGTTTCTCACCAAAATTAGGAAAGATGGCAAAACTGGTTTCATTGAATACGACACATCAGTGTTTGGAGACATTTGTGGCTGCAAAAGATTTTCACTTAATAAAGACTATTTCTGTTGTTAAAACCTCGACCTAATACACACACACACATACACACATGCATGCACGCGCACACACAGAGGCTGTGCTACTGGTCAGTTTAACAAAATTATTCCTATTACGTTCAAACTGAAATCAGCTTGAACACAGGGTATATAAGCTAAATGAAACGTTTCTGCAAATTTAGCCTCAAAATTCTTTTCCTAACTACCACCCCCACTTGTAAACTATGTGTCTTATTGGTTCATAAAAAGAGCAGCCTTGACTTTGCCTGGTACTCAACCACAACCCTATAATCCAATAGCAGTGGCTGACCGGGAGTGCTGGGTTTAGGCGCCCCCATAGGATCCAGTCAGAGCCTCTTTCCTACGGGGAATTCCCTCTCCCAGGAATTGGGACTACACTGGAATCAGGTTCCATAGGAGGATAGCAAGAGGCAATGCTCCTTGTCGTTCAAGGTCTCCCTGGTCTCTGAACACTCTCAAAGTTAAGCAGAGCAACCCCAAGGCTTCCAAGAATCCCACAGGGCAACTAGAGGCAAAAACTACCATTGAGAAGTGTCTTTCA
Source organism: Noctilio leporinus (assembly GCA_004026585.1). Classification (NCBI taxonomy): domain Eukaryota; kingdom Metazoa; phylum Chordata; class Mammalia; order Chiroptera; family Noctilionidae; genus Noctilio; species Noctilio leporinus. Next base: position 133,992 of record PVIW01003030.1, on the reverse strand, counting down.
ACCAGAGCATTAATTCAAACTTTCCTCACCGTCCTCCAGAACTTAATTTGCTTCATAGATAATTAAGCCAAAAATGAAGGGCTGGCTGAAAACAGAAAAAATGATAAGTTGTTCCTTCCTATCTTGATTTCACTTTCTTCATTTTTTAGCTTATTATCAGTTTTTAAAAGGGATTTATCGAATAGAAAATCACACAGATGTCTCAGGGCACAAGATCACAGGGATATTTAGTTTGAAGAGACTGAAAGTTCATTGGTTCCAATTACATCCTAGAAATATTTCAACAAGTTTGATTTATGAGGTCACAGGGAAAAAATTTCAAAGTATATTTATGTTTTCCCTCTCTGAGAAAAATAGAAGGAAAAGTAAGAGCATTTCAGAGTAGCATCCCATGGTTGGTTTAGTACCAGAAGTGTTGGGCAAATAAAATCTGATCATACTCTTCCAAAAAGTCACCTCGCCCTGGTTGGCATTTTGTTGTTATTGTTGTTGTGTTGTGTTGTGTTTTTTATGCCAATGCAACTTCCGTTGCTAACTTTTGCCTTCTCTCAAGTAGCCAAAATTGTTTTTATTAGCACATCTCTACTCCCTATGATTTTCTGCAAAGGCTTAGGGTCCTCCTGTCTCAAATTAATCATGAACATGTCTAGGACTTCAAAAAAGTCAAATTCTCCCGCTTTTCCTTTCCAGCGCCCCTCTCATAACTTTCCCCTTTATTTGAGCCTTTTATGGTTACTGGGTTTTGCATGTCAACACTCCCAACACCAGCAGCCCACCCGGCAATGCCAAGCCAGGCCCAGAAGGGTCCTTTTACTCTGCCCTAGTAAAAGGTCCAGGCTCTTTTATTCTGCCCGGTCCAGATTCTATCTAGGGCCCAGGAACAGCAGGGCTAGGTGACAAGTTAGCCTCACCAATCACTCAGGAGAGTGATTTTCCTGGAGACTGTCTGGCCTGGGGAGTTGATACTACAGACTCAAATGAACTCATTCCAAGGGCTCCTATAACCAATCCCAGAATCCTCAGCTAATTAGGTGTCGTTCCTAAAGTGGAACTTTAGATTCACTGCAGGACTCACACCAGCTTCCCTATTAATGGATGAGATGTAGGATGGTGGACTGGGGCTCAGTGGCTGAGGAATGGCACAAAGGGATGAGGAAGGGCCAGCACTGTGATCCTTGACACCCTCACCGGACTATCGGCAGCCCTCTCTCACCCCTCTAAGACAGACCCAGTTGCGCTGGGCTGCTCCTGTCACCAGCCTCAACTTTGCTTGAGGGGGAAAGAAACCGCTCTCTTAATTTGCCCCTCTCAGGTCTCTGCAGTTGATAGCTTGGAAAAGAAAGCGAAACAAAGGTCCTTGGGAAAGTGAAGTTTTCAATTAATTGGTGTGAGTGACGGGCAGGGGGGTGGGTGGAGGCTGCAAAATGCAAGAAACTGTTCGGCTGCAGGCGAGGTGCATAACTGTTGCGCACGGCGGCTAAGGGCTTTTGCCTGGAGCCCTCAGCGGACCCCTTCTGCCCGCCGGGGGAGGCTGGGCCGGGCCTAGGGATCCCAGCCCTGGAGACGACTTGCCCTACTGTAGAAGCGAATAGTGTGGACCAGCCATCGGATTTTTCTTGCTGGGACAGATTGTCAGGTTCCCGCGCCGTCTTTTCGGCTGCCTGACTTATATCTAAGTGTTTGCGCCTGGCCCCAAGCGCTCTTTGTGAGCATTTTTCAGGCAGACAATATGTGCCTAAGCAGGGTCTGCTGCAACTGGTCGTAATTCGGAGAATCCCCTGTGATAACATGCGTGATATGCCTTTGCCCCCGTAGCAATGTCGGGGAAATTCGCTCCTTCAGGTTTGGGGTCTAGGCCAGCTAATCCGAGCGATTAAGTAACAGGATACAAAATTGGTCTGTTTTCACATTCTGACTATCTCTGTCGTTCGCCTTCATTTAGTGGTGCCGCTCTGGTAGCCGGGGAGAGGTGGCAAAACAGTTTGGCGGAGAAAAGACGCAGGCCTCAGCGCCCGCCTCAGTCACAAACAGGGCCTAGGATGGTTGGTCGCGCAATCAGCCCGTGGGGGTGGCTGCGGCGCAAACGCCAGGGTCCCCGGGAGGGCGGGAAGGGAAGGTGGGCTGCGCAAGGGGCTGGGGAGGGGTGGGGGCCAGGGTGGGTGGGTCCAGTGGGGCCCGGGCCGGGAGCCAGGCTCTCCCGCGCCCCCACCCCCACGTGGCCCGGCGCAGCCAATGGAACGGCCCCGAGCAGGAACCCTCGGGGAGGGAGGCGGCCCCCCGACCGGCCCAGGCCCCCTCCCAACCTGAACTTCGTTTTTATAAACGTCCCGAGATGAGCTAACCTGTTGGAGGGCGGGAGGGCCGACGGGAGGCGGGAGGCTTGCAGAAAGAGAGAGAGAGGGAGAGAGGGAGAGAGAGAGGGAGAGAGGGAGAGGAAGAGGGCGGGAGCGCGAGAACGAGAGAGAAAGGAAAGGAGGGAGGAGGCGCGCTGCGCCATGGTGTCCTGCGCGAGGCCAGGGCCAGGGCCAGGTCCGGGCCAGGCCGGGCCATGAGCCGCGCCGGGAGCTGGGACATGGACGGGCTGCGGGCGGACGGCGGGGCCGCCGGGGCTGCCCCGGCCTCCTCTTCCTCCTCCTCCTCCGTGGCGGCGGCGGCGCCCGGCCAGTGTCGCGGCTTCCTTTCGGCGCCAGTGTTCGCCGGGACACACTCCGGCCGTGCGGCGGCGGCGGCGGCGGCGGCTGCAGCGGCGGCGGCGGCAGCCTCAGGTTTCGCATACCCTGGGACATCTGAGCGTGCGGGCTCCGCCTCATCGTCGTCATCTTCGGCTGTTGTCACAGCGCGCCCGGAGGCTCCCTCCGCCAAAGAGTGCCCTGCGCCCGGAGCGGCCGCTACAGCGCCCCCGGGCGCCCCAGCTCTGGGTTACGGCTACCACTTCGGCAACGGCTACTATAGCTGCCGCATGTCGCACGGTGTGGGCTTACAACAAAATGCTCTCAAGTCTTCGCCGCACTCCTCGCTGGGAGGCTTCCCGGTGGAGAAGTACATGGACGTGTCGGGCCTGGCAAGCAGCAGCGTGCCGGCAAACGAGGTGCCCACTCGAGCCAAAGAGGTGTCCTTCTACCAGGGCTACACTAGCCCCTACCAGCACGTGCCTGGCTACATAGACATGGTGTCTACCTTCGGCTCCGGGGAGCCTCGGCATGAGGCATACATCTCCATGGAGGGCTACCAGTCCTGGACGCTGGCCAACGGGTGGAACAGCCAGGTGTACTGCGCCAAGGACCAGCCACAGGGCTCCCACTTTTGGAAATCATCCTTTCCAGGTAGGGACGTTGGGGAAAACGGAGGGAGGACAGGGGGAAAGGGAAGAAGGAAAAGAAAGAATGTGGAGTGTATGTCTCTATAGTTGGGAGTGGGCGCCAGTCCTCCCTGCCCAACCAGGGTTAATCAAATGGAGCACTTCCTCCAGTTAGTGTGAAATCGTCAAGTTCCTCCTTTGATTTAAACTGCCTCGCTCACAACCTTTTTTCTTCTTGTATATGGACATAGGCCCGTTTTTTCCTAAGGTTGATCTTTGCTTACCCTTTGCTCAGTCAGGCCTTGGTCACCTCCTCAAAGAGGTGTCACAGATTTGGGCTCTACTCTTCAAGGACATGAATGCCCTAGAGTAACTTTAAGTTCCCAAGTTTCAGACACAAGGACACAGGAAATCAAAGCTTGAACAAGCAGCCTACATTACAAAAAATTTTTAAGTCTGTGTATGGTTTGTATGTGCACAATTGGTATTTGCAGAAACTGCCCTTATAAACATTCTCAATAACTACCCCACACCATAAAATTGCACACTTGTTAAGCTGCTGGTTTGAGAAATCATGATGACCCATCAAATAGTCCTTCACTTTAAAGTGTAACTAATCTTTTAAAAATAATGTTTGTGTAAATAATAATAAAATTTTGAACAGCCTGGTTTTCTTTAGTTCCTGTAACCCCTCCGAACATATATACACGGTCCTAGCTGGGTGCTCTTGATATTCTGGTCTAACTTTTTCTGTTCTGTTTTTTATACCAGGGGATGTGGCTCTAAACCAGCCAGATATGTGTGTCTACCGTCGGGGGAGGAAGAAGAGGGTGCCCTACACCAAACTGCAGCTCAAAGAACTGGAGAACGAGTATGCCATTAACAAGTTCATTAACAAGGACAAGAGGCGGCGGATCTCAGCTGCCACAAACCTATCCGAAAGACAAGTGACCATTTGGTTTCAGAACCGAAGAGTGAAAGATAAGAAAATTGTCTCCAAGCTCAAAGATACTGTCTCCTGATGTGGACCAGATTGGCCACAGAGCTGTTTAAATACTTTCCGTTGTCTCCGAAAGACCTTAGGAAAGACTTGAATATGTATTTAATTCACACCATCCCCCAGCCAGTAATGGCAAATTTCGTGAATTGTCTTTCCTCTCTTCCTCTTATCTGGCTCTAAAACTTTTTGCTACCCAACCTGACTTTGTAGTTCTATTTCTTACTTGTTTATTATTGTTTTTTTTTTCTCTTCTAGGTTTATTTTTTATTATGTTTTAAATGTTCTGTTTCTCCCTCCAGGCCAGTATAAAGGACTTGAAGAATTTTTGAATACCCCCACCATGAATTTCAAAATGGCATTCACTCTGATTTTAGGATTTTATTTTTTAAATCACTTTGTATGCCTGTTTCCAGCACTGATTATCTTCATAATCCATTAGGGCAGAACGATTTGCAGTCACTCATATCCTGTGATTAGGTAATTGAATCATTAGCTCTCAGCAGTTGCCCTGAGGCAAGTGAAAACAACTCTGGGCAGGCAGTACTCAAGGGTCACTGGAAATGTCTAAAAACAGTAGGCTAGGGGTACTGTGATGGCTTTAAAAGCAGCTACCCTATGAAATAGGGTTTGTATTGGTATTGGAATGAAGACAATCTTTCCAACTTTGGGTCTTTCACTTGGTGTCGTGATTATATGTGTTTAATACACCTTGTAGATTTGTGCTTTTACAATCTTTAATTTGAAAAATAATGGGTCTTCATGGATGCCTTCACTACCCCAGCTCTAGATGCATATATTTACCTGGCTACAATTGTGGATGGTATAAAGGCATCCCCCTCTCCTTGGCTTGGCTTCCAGTCTGTGGGACTAGAATTGAGGTCATCTCCTCCATCCTCCCCTCCCCCCAAAAAGGCTGAATCAATGTGGCCAGGGGTGAGAACTTTCATCCAGAACCCCATGAAGAACTTGAATCTCTAAACAAATGTATCGACCTTTCTCGAAGCTGTAAAACATCTAACAAATGCAAAAATTGTGAAGCTCTGAGGTCCAAGAAGAAGAAGAAAAAAATGTTTCTGAAAGTGATAACTACTTTTTAAAGTGCTGCATATTTATACAACTGAAAGGTTATTTTTGTAGATGAAATGTCTGTGAGCTGGGATACGTGAGCAGTGCTTCAGGCATTTAAAAATCACTTTTTACTCCTAGGGAGATGCAAATAAACAGAACTCTTTATTTCCTCTGAGTCTATACATTTGTTTTCTTTTCCAAGCTTGTGTTGACTATAGAAAGTGTTCTTATTTATTATAAAGTCTTGTTATCTGAAACACTATGATGTTCCCTATATATGAAGAAAACTCAGCACTATTTCTGATGTCTGAACCCTTCCCCACTTTTCCCATGACTTTAGGATAAATAGTAATGTTTTAAAATGAGGATATAACTTGCAGTGTCTAAAATGATATTTTTTTACCAGACCACCTCAAAAACATCTCCAATAAAATTTTACTATCAATATTATCAATTTATTCAAACAATTTCATTTTAAACATCAATACGCACGCATGCCCCCGGGAACAGAAAAACGTGCTCACTTGGAAGTTTTCTTCCTAGAAAGGCTGTAATAAATATCTGCTCTAGGAAGGTCTTGAAATTAGACATATCCATATTTGGCAATTGAAAAGGAAACATTTCAGCTTATGCCTTATCACCTTCTCCTGGCACCCGCACAGAGCAGTTGCAGGCTGAAATTAACTACCAGACGTAATTTTTAGGCACTACGAACTTCTTGTTCCTCTCAGGGAAATGGCCGTTTAGGAATGGAGTGCCTCTTCGTTGTTAGCACCCAGGCACAATCCATTCATTTAGTGGTTGCTAATGTTTTAGTACGTGATCTTAATACACATGTTTAAAACCTCACACAATATATAAACTCTTTTAGAGGGAGGGCTTCTTTAGGTATCTGCCAGAGAAATGAGCAGAGACCACAGGTTCGAAGCTACTTTCGTTTTCTCCAGCCTGCTGGATTTCTTTGATATCTTGCAACTGATTGCGGGGCAGTCAACATCGTTTTCATAATGAGTGAGAGAGACACGCATACACACAGGCGGAGAGAGGGAAAGGAGGGGAAGTGACCATGATTCAATCTCTGAAGAAAATGGGGCCACACCGTCCCCGACCTTCCACTTTAGGAAAAATTACATTTGCTGTTTTTCTCACAAGATGTGTTTTCACCCGAAACGGGCCTGCTTTCCCTCGCTCTCCCATCTTTGTCGCCCCCCCTCCCCCTTCCTTTTGTAACTTCCAAACTCCGAGGCCCATTTCTCAGGTTTCCTGTAAGTGGATGGAGGGGATTGCCTCGAGGTTTTCCTTTCAACTGTAGTTTCCCCGTCAGTTTCCCTCCGCCTAAGAGAAGTGGGAGGTTTGCTGAAGATTAAAACTGCGCTCAAACGCTCTCCCAGTGGAATTTGAATTGAAGGCTAAATCAATAACAGATGAAGACTTTATTATTTATATGAATTCCTTTTATATTCCGAATTGGGGATGGCGGGGGGGGGGGGAGTCGGTGGGCTAAGCATTGGGAGGCCCGCGGGAAGCCGCAACGCACAAGAAGCTTCAGGGAGAAGGGGAGAAGCCTTTCCTTCGGGGGAGACGGAGAGGCCGAAAGGAGAGACCTCCGAAGCCTGGCAGGTTTCGAGCGCCGCTGGTGGAGAAGCAGGGCCCTCGTGCCTGCGCGTGATTTAAGAGGCGAAGGAGGCTTTGGAGCCGGGACACACCGCCAGACAAAGGGGAGGCTGCGACGCTTCCCCGCGTCTGGCAGCCTGCCGAGTCCCTCCGGCTTCGTAGTCTCGGCAAACCTCGCCGCCAGGTCTCCGGCTTTCCGAGACGCTCCGCTGCGCCTGGCAGCGGGCCGTGACCGCACGGGCTGAGGACCCCAGGCCGGCTGTGTCGCCCTTCACTGTTGATCTTGACCGTGTGGCGGCGCCTCGCCAGGCGTGGAGCTCGCTCGCCATCTCCTGGGCAGTTGGAGGCATTAGCAGAGCTCGCTGTGGAGCTCCGCGGCCAAATCTGCCTCCTCCCCCCTTGCCGCCCTTCCTCACTGTCCCCAGCTCCCAGCTCCACCGCGTACAACTTTGCCTGCTGAACCTCGGGAATCATAAACTCAGGAGATGAGGTGGGGCGCCTGGCACCACACTGAGCCAAGGAGAAATGAAGGGAGTCTAGCGGTTCTAGGTGTTTCCGTTTCTCATTCTTAGTTCCTTTCTTTCTTTAGTCCCGAGGGGCAAACCGCAGTTGTGCAACATCCTAAGGGTCCGGAGTAGACTGGGAAATACCAGAGAATCTCTGCATATTGAAATAGGAGGAGGGGAGGCGGCAGGGAGCCGTGGATCGGGGGTTTAAGGACCAGGGGAGGCTGTAGCTCCTGAAAAACAGGGCGAGCTTCCAAAATTGAGAGCCCGGGTCCCCTAAGGCCCTAGGAACTGAGGTTGAAGCTTGCGTCTACCACCCCCGCCCCATCATGAAAGGACGGGGAGTGGCGTGCGTCTGTGCCTGAGTTCCTAAGGAAACTGACAAGAGGCTTGAGGAGCCCCCAGTTTGCCCACCCCCCACCCCTTACCCCCGCCCTATAGCGGGAGTTGGAGGCCGATTGCGTTCCCCAGAGCCGCCCAATTGGTCGCCATAACTCACACAATAAAGTCGCAGCGCGGTGGTCAGCCTTGCCCTCCGGCGGCGCCTGTGTGGTCTCAGTGTCGGAGCTGGCGGTCTAACCAATTCCAGCTTGGCTCCGGGACCGCGAGGCGGGCGGCAAGCTGGGGCGGTCTCTAGTCACTGGGTCGCTGGGGGTCTTGGGACCCGAGGCAGGAGAGAAGGACCCATAGCTCCCAGGCCAGACCAGACTGGGGATCTGCTTCAGAGGCTGCCACACTGCTCCAGGCAACAGAGCGCTGCCCCGCCCACCTCAGTATTCTCTAGACCCCTGAACCCGTCAGCCTCCTGAGTCCCTGGAGGCAACGAGTGGAGGAATGCTGCCAGCCCTCTTCCTCGGTGTGCCCCGCTGTTCCTGAGTGACTCTGCCCCTTTTCTCCTTCCACCCCAAGTCGGGGGTGGGGAGTGGGGGGAGCTCGGCTTGCTCTGCCTGCCAGAGAGGATGAACACCTTGGACTTCTGGTTTGCAGGATGTAGTCGCCAAGGTGACTCCTGGCAATAAAAGGAATGTAGTCTTTGGCCAATCCAGCTACCCGATCCAGGCCTCCCCAGGAGCAAAAGGCTTGGCCATGAAGGAGCACCCAGGAGTCGTGTGAAGCTTCCTTTCTAGGCGCCAAACTTGGGAGAGTTTGTGATGCACTTCTCCGTCAGCAAACCTCTGGGACTGTGCCTGCAGCCTGGGACCCAGGGTTCGAGCAGTTCGTGGGTCTTCGCTGTAAGATCTCCCGTGAAGAGCCCTCTCCACAGAGACGGGCCTGGGAGGGATGGGTTAAGAGTACCATTGCTGAGCTCTAGAGACAGAGCTGGTGGCCCCACCAGACCACGGGATCTTCGGACTAACTGGAAGGGCCTCAGCCGCAACTGAAAGCTAGTACAAGAAAGCCTGGCCCAGGTAAGCAGCGAAAAACGGGAGTGCAAAGCCAATCAAGACCAAGAGGGTCCCAAGGGACACTCAGGCAGAGGCACCCTATGCCTGATGCCTCCAGCTCTTGACCCAGGGCCTGGAAACTCGCAGAGGCTTCACCTTCGCTCAACATGCCTTGGCTCTGCCTGGCAGCCTTGTCCTTCGCCATCGAATATTGCGGGTGTTATCATAATGCCCTGAAGGGGGGGAAAACGGGTCGGGGGGATGTAGGCGGTGCTGAAATGACCGGCTTTGAAGAACCTGCAGGCAAAGTTTCGTCCAATCGTCTGAGCCTGTCCTCTTATTCCCGGTTGTAACTAAATACTGCTGCGAGCACAGCCGAAGCCCTTTGTTGGAGATGTGTGAGCGCAGTCTCTACAGAGCGGGCTATGTGGGCTCGCTTCTGAATCTGCAGTCGCCCGACTCCTTTTACTTCTCCAACCTGCGGCCGAATGGAGGCCAGTTGGCCGCACTTCCCCCCATCTCGTACCCGCGCGGCGCGCTGCCTTGGGCCACCACGCCCGCCTCCTGCGCCCCAGCGCAGCCTGCCGGCGCCACCGCCTTCGGCAGTTTCTCGCAGCCCTACCTGGCTGGCTCCGGGCCTCTTGGCCTACAGCCCCTGGGCACCAAGGACCGACCTGAAGAGCAGGCCAAGTTTTATACGCCCGACGCGGCTCCCGGGTCTGAGGAGCGTGGCCGTTCGCGGCCGCCCTTTGCCCCGGAGTCTAGTCTGGTCCCCGCGGCCGCTGGTCTCAAATCGGCCAAATACGACTACGCGGGTGTGGGCCGTGCCGCGACAGGCTCTGCGGCCCTGCTTGAGGGGACCCCCTGCGCCGCCGGCTTCAAGGACGACGCCAAAGGCCCGCTCAACTTGAACATGACAGTGCAGGCAGCGGGCGTCGGTTCTTGCCTGCGACCTTCGCTGCCCGACGGTAAACGGCGGCCAGGCTCCCTGGGCCAGTCAGGGCCGGAATGGGAGGTGGGGTGCAGGGTAGAGTGTGTCGGGGGAGGGAGCCTCCGGGGGAGGGCAGGCAACAGGGAGCGGGCTGGGCTGACTTGGGTTGGGGCTGTGTTGCAGGCCTGCCGTGGGGGGCGGCCCCCGGGAGGGCCCGCAAGAAGCGGAAACCCTACACGAAGCAGCAGATTGCGGAGCTGGAGAACGAATTCCTCCTCAACGAATTCATCAACCGACAGAAGCGCAAGGAATTGTCCAACAGGCTGAACCTCAGCGACCAGCAGGTCAAAATCTGGTTCCAGAACCGTCGTATGAAGAAGAAGCGCGTGGTGCTGCGGGAGCAGGCGCTGGCGCTATACTAATCCCTGGTCTGGCGGAGGCCGATCCGGTGGTCCCGCGTCTTTGACCCCAAGCCTGGCCTGGAGGAAAAGCTAGGACTGGGGCTTTTCCTTCCACTCCTCAGCTGGCCCTAGGTACACTCCTGCTCGGTCTGCAGCCCCAAAAGCCAGCAGATTTGGAGACCCGGCCAGTTGTGTCTCCACGCTCTCCTTTTTCCCCGAGGGGCTGCGGAAGTTGCAGCACAACCTTGGCGTGGAGGCATCCCCAGTTGGGGGTCCTGGGGTCACCTGTCTTTGCTTTTAGCTAAGGCATTTACTACATCTGGGTCACTCCAGCTCCCTTTTCCTTGGATTTCTGCTTTCACCTAATCTCCCTTTTCCCTTCTCCCCAATTCTTTCTTCATTTAGCAGGCAACTAGCTAGAACTCGGAGTGGAATTGCATTTAGGAAGGCCTCCAGGGTGGAGGAGAAAGAGCTGTGGGCACAATTGTGTCTGTTTGCCCCCAAAGCCCCCTGTGGCAAAGCCAGAGTCGTGATTCTGGAAAAAGGAAGGGGTACCATCACACCACCTCCTGTCTGCCCTAGCTGGCTCCAGAGGACAAAAGCCATCCTAGACCTTCAGACTTTGGGAGGAAAAAGGAGGGAGTGTGGCTGTACAAACTTGGAGACACCTCAGAGCTCAAGCTGGACTGGCTCCTCCAGCTGGGCAGAATGGACTGGATACTTCCTTCCTAGAAGTGGGACAAGGGAGGCTGGGGCTCCATGGCAAACTGCACTTCCCAGCCAAAAGTGGTAAAATCCCCCTACTTCTCTCACCTCCTTACACTTGCCTGGGCCAGCGCCCTGTGCTCTGTAACTATACCCCAGAGCTGAACGCTTATGAGGAGCTACTAGTCTGCTTGGAGGCTGGGCTGCACTAGAAGGAGGGTGAAATGTCAAGGGGCAGGAGAAGGGAGTGAACATGATGGGGAGGGGAGTCCTACATCATGACTGTAAATATGGCTTTCCTGGTGGGTAAAGGTGTTGACATGTCTTTCTTTCTTGAATTATAGTAATGAGCCACTGCAGGAAGAAGTGAAAGCTCCTGCACCAGTCAGGGGGTGGGCAAGAAAAGAGGTCCCTCAGATCCTCAGCCCCTCATAGCAGCTGTTGACCAAGTAGAGAGGAGTAGAAGTTCCCCTCTTCTTCTCCACCACTGGCCAGCTCCACCAGGTATCCAACCTCTGTGCCCTTTCTGAGGCCATCTCTGGCCTGCCCCTACTCCGCCATGCAGTTGGCAGGCCCGGGGCCCTGCTAGGTTTGCTCTGTGGAGGTTGGGGTTCCAGAATGCCAGATGGAGTTGTCCTAAGTATGCTGGGGTATCTTACCTGAACTTGAGTGAACCTGAACACCCCTAAAATTCCTTCTACCATCCTTGCTTTTCCATCTCCTTCTGAGAAGTAGCGCCCCCAACTCCTAGCAGTATGCACAACAGCCAAAGAGTAGAAGATTCCTTCCCAAAGTCCAATGAATTATTTTCAGTGAAGGATCAGGCCCTAGATCTAGAGTGGGCACCTCATAAGGAGCTCTTGAGTCTTAGCCCAACTGACCTTAATTGATGTTTAGACTAATTGCATTTTCTCTGCTATCTAATAGTTGTCATGCATGTTTTGTTTTATTTTGATTGTGTCAAAACAATAGCTTGTATATATCAGACACACAGAAATGTTTTTGCGTGGAAATAAATATCCAGGTCCCAGCCAAGCTGTCAAGGGACTGATGTTGATTTTTCAAAATGTTTCGGATTCCCTCCTAATGTTTTTCAGGCCACAAAATTTTTTTTTTTTCTGGTGCAGTTTCACTGTAGGTACTGACTTGACTGTTTATTAAATGAAAAAATGTCTTCCAAGTCAGTCAGGAAATGGTGTATAAAAGCCCAAGAATAAAATGTGTGTGAAATATTCAAAAAGGAGGAATCATGGACAGATTTGAGTGTGTCTCACACACTAAACAAACCTTCAGCTTATTGCAGGCAAAGCCTTCTGCATTTTGCCTAAATTCTCAAGCTTGAAAGCTTGCTGTTGTCAGGGGGAGTGCCAAGATATGAGGTTCCTCAGATTTCAATGTAAACATTTCTCCCTGCCATAGGCTTTCCTGGAAAAGGCTATGCCCTGTTGAAAACCCTGATAGTGGCACCTCTGCCTGCAATCCAACAAACTCTCCTGGGAAATGTGGATTCAGCACCCCTAGGCCTTCAGAGCCTCTAGCTCAGGCTGGAAATGTTAGAGCCTGCTGTATTCACTGTTCTCTTGCAGACCTCAGCTCCAGGTTCCTCAGAGATGGAAAGTAGAGAATTGCTAGCTTTTAGCAAGTAGGACAATTCACAAAACTGCTAAACCTCTAATATTGAGTATTGAATGGTTTCAAATCCTTTTTCTTAAAGCTAGCTTGATATGTATTTTAAAAATATTTTTTAAGCAGCTCCTTTAAAAATATAATGGAGGAAAAAGAAACCAAGAGGCTGTGGGGGCCCTATCTTTAGAAATGTTTCCCTGTCTGTGGGGCTCAGGGAGGCAGTGCTACTGGCGTACCCAGAAGTGGGTCTCAAAAACATCCAAACAAAGGCAGAAGCCATACTCAGACCTCAGGTTGGGTGGGCTGGGTAAAGGTCCAGGAAACTCAGACTTAAATCCAGTACGGGAGACAACACACCAAGGCTGTTTCTTTCCAATATATACCATTAAATCATCGTGTTCTTTCTCTTTAGCCTGGGATGTGGAGTGAAAGAGATATTCAGGAAGACCACTTCCCAAAGAGATTGAAATTACTCTAAGTGTAAAATCCTGCCTGCCCCCTTATGACTTGAGCAATGTTTTTCAAATCTATCCTTTTTACTGATCCACACAAATACAAAGGCGGCGGTGTCCTCTCTCTCTTCCTAGCCGAAATCCCGGCAGGGATTTGGAACCACGATGAAATTCATCATAAGAGACAAACGCCAGAGAGAAAGGATGCTGAAATTTGAGTGCTCAACATTCCCTCGCACAAAGACAAATGCGTTCTTCGAAATGCTGCAGTCCAGACAGGCCTCTTTACCAAGAAAAAGGTTTTTAAATGAGAGAGAGAGAGAGAGAGAGAAAAAAAAAAAAAAAAAAAAACCCGGCGTCGTCTGGCGTACAATCGGCTGCGAGTTCAGTGGGCCTACACCGCTGCTTTTAAGGCCCGGGGGCTCTCCCCAAGGGAGGTGGGCTGGGAAGGCTTCCGGGAGGCCCGGGTGGGGGGTGGAGTGGAGGAGAAATCCAGAACCATTGTAAATATTCATGTGTGTGAGTAGGGGGATTGCCCCTTCACCCCGCCTCTCCCAGCTGCATCCACCCATCTTAGTGGGGGGTGGGGGCCACGGCGCCTGTCCGATCGTCCTTGGACAAAGGTGATCTCCCCACATTATTTTTTTATTTTTTTTACTTTTTTGTCCTCCAGTCACTTGACTTAGGAAGCCCATTCCAAAGGCTCTGTAGGAAGGGACTGGCTCTGGGTGTTTTCTCCGCTTTTCTCCTCTTCTTTCGTTTCCTAAAAGAGCATAAATAATTAAAGTTTGGCAGGGAGGAAAAGCTTTCTTGCAGAACTGTAGTGGCAATAAATGAAATGACTCAGAATCCCTTCCCCAGTCAGCTTTTACGAGAGCTGCCAGACAGTGTCTGTTCACGTTCTCCAGATACCAGGGGCGCCCTGACAAAGTTAAGGTCAAGTTAGTGTCTTATCTTGGGTGGCTCGAAATTACCGCATCGCGTCCGGGCGCTGCTCGGAAAGCTACCACTCGCAGAGCTGCTGGCTGGACCGGGAGGGTCCGGTGCGCTGCCGCTCCCTGCGCTTCGAGTGGGGCCGCAGGCAAGGACAAGGCCACAGCGCCGGAGTCTTCACGGTAGGTTCTCGAGCCGGACGCGCGAGTTGGAAGGTTGCAGCTTTCCTGGGGGTTTGGGTGAAGATCGAGGAGGGAGCTGGAGCCAGAAGACTAAGCAGGCTGGGCCCAGAACGAAAGTACTGGTTTAGGTGTGGGTTCGGGGGGGGGGGGGTCGGTGCAAACGCGCAGTAGGGGGCCTGCCGGCTCCTGTCGCCTACACACCAGCTTGCCGCTGCAGATGGCGAACCCTCCCCCGCCAAAGCGCGGCTCCTGCGGGAGCCGCCATTGCCATGTCGTTGAACTTGAATGGTTTGTCCTCCCCATTTCCCTCCTAGGCGGTCAGCAGGCTCTACTCTGGGGGTAGAGGGATGCCTGCGCCCCAACGTGCAGAGAATTTTGTGTACCCCCGACCCATAAAGACCCGGCTTGGGGCCCCACCCCTGTTTCCCTGGGTTCTGAGCCGCTGCAGGGCCAGCGTGCAGTGTCCCGGGAGCCATTTTAGGAGAGAGATCCAGAGGCGTCGACTAGAAGCCCGAAAGGAAGGGGCTTGGGCCAGGGATGGAGATGGGGAAGCAGATAAATGCTGGTGGTCTGGGCTGAGGAGAAGAGGGATCAAGCTGGAATCTGGGCAAGGGTACCAGCTTCGAGAAGGGTGCACACAAGGATGAACAGTTGGAGGGGGGTCCTTGCCCTCCAGTCGTCACCGACCAGTTTGCGCTGTATTCGGAGGGAAGCAGAGGTAGGAGGGGGCCGGAGAAGGGAGAGTGGGAGGAAAAAGGGATGGGAGGAAGAGGGAGAGCATCGGCCCTAAAATAGAGCCAAGCTCCGATCACCCGCCTTTTCTCTGTCGAGGTCGCGGGCAGAGCTCACCTCTCGGGCACTGCGGTGGACGCGCCAGGGAGGCAACCAGCTTCACAGCCTGCGCTGCCTGCTCTGGGGACAGGGCTGACGCCCAGAACTCAGGGCTTCTGATTGCTTGAGCAGAGGAATCCTGGAGAGGAGGCAACTATCTATCCTGGATTCTGGGATTTGGGTTTTTGGGAAGGTCTTTCTGAGAGCCCGATTTTACCTTTGGAAAGCGCTGGTTCTTCTGTAGGCAGGAGCCCTGGCCTCGCCTGGACCCCCAGGCTAGGAAAGAGGGAGGAAGTGACCATCTAGGAGAGTGAGGCCTTAGGGCCAGTGGATGGGGGTTCCTCAGGGCCAAGTGGCACAGAGGGACACAAGCAAGGAGGCAAAAGCAGCTGAGAGAACCACTCTCCCCTCCAAGCCAATGGACTTTTGAGGAGGGTGGTGCAGTGACTGAGCAGGCCCAAAAGCAATGAAGTAGACTGGGGGAGACATGGCGGATGCATAGGCCTTGGCGGCGGATGCAGGGAAAGGGCTGGATGTGAGACAGGCTGGTCCCAGTCCTGACCAGAAAGCAGAGGGGAGGAGGAGGGGAGAGGTGCTGATGGTCTGTCTCTGGTTGGGGGAAAGCCAAAGGCTGGGCACCCTGTCAGAAGGACTCCAGAGCCTTTTGTTCATCAGACCCTCACCCCCAGCTTCTAGAGGGGTCACAGGGTGTCTCCGATGGCTGGACTTACTCCTTGCTTTAGCACTGGGAGAGAAAAATACAGAGAGGCAACAGGGAGTGAGACAGAGGCTGTGACACACAGATGGGGAAAGGAGAGAGTACCAGAAGACAGAGACAGAGAAAAGGGGAAAGAAAAGTAAGAGGAAGGAAGAAGGAAAGGGGAAAGGAAAGAGGGGAGTAAAACAGAGAAGATAGGAGAGAAAGGAGCGAGAAGGCTGCAGAGAGACAGATGAAGGAAGAAGAAGGAACGGAGAGAGGAGAGAGGGCGACAGGGCCGTATGGGCACCGAGGCCCTAGCCCGGGTGAGCTCCTGGTAGGGTTTTGGAGTGGGTTTGTCGAGGTTGGCACTCACGTCCCTTGGGTCAGGAGTGGAGGGAACCAAGTTACTATGCGTTGAAAGAGCCTGACAGAGAAATATGTAAATCAGGGCTGCTTGCGCCCCAGAGCTGCGCAATCACGCCCCTTGAACTAGAAGCAACAAGCTCCTGGCTAGCAAGCTACAGAGGGTGGCGGTGTCGCGGGGGAGGGAACGGCTGCAGGAAGGGGTGTGGAGAGTGGGAACCTCACACCCTCACACCTAGTCCCCGGTGCCCTAAGCCGGGACTCCCCCTTCGACTCCCCGCTTCTTTCCCTTCCCCCTACCTCCCCCTTCCTCCCCCTTCCTTCCCCTCCCTCCTCCTCCCCTCCGTCCTCGGTCCGCGTACTTAAAGCGGAGCGGGCGGGCGGCCCAACCGGGCGGTGGCAGATGCACCCAGCAGTGGCAGCCACCGGCAGCGCACAGGTGACCCAGTCTGCGGAGCAGCCTCGTCAGGGGGCGCCCAGGGAGATCTGGCTGGAGAGCGAGGCCAGGTCCGCCCCCCAACGTGCGCGACTCGGCGCCAGGAGCCGTCCCGGGGCGTGTTGGCGAGCACTGATATAGATATAAGGACATTTCTCTCCATGGCGTCACGTGACATAATTACCACCAGAATCAATCAAGATGAATTGCACGTCAGCGCCCGGTGGGGATTTTTGCTTAGTTGATCCTGGCCCAAGCCTCTTGTGCAATCAATGGCTCAGGTTGGCGGCGCGGGGAGCGGCCCGGGGTTCGCCGGTGCGCACGCGGCCGAGCCATGAACGACTTTGACGAGTGTGGCCCGAGCGCAGCCAGCATGTACCTGCCCGGCTGCGCCTACTATGTGGCCCCGTCGGACTTCGCCAGCAAGCCGTCGTTTCTGTCGCAACCATCGTCCTGCCAGATGACTTTCCCTTACTCTTCCAACCTAGCGCCGCACGTCCAGCCCGTGCGCGAGGTGGCCTTCCGAGACTACAGCCTGGAGCGCGCCAAGTGGCCCTACCGCGGCGGCGGCGGCGGCGGCGGCGCGGGGGGCGGTGGTGGCGCGGGTGGCCCCGGAGGGGGCGGCGGCGGCGCTGGGGGCTACGCTCCCTACTACGCGGCGGCCGCAGCAGCGGCGGCGGCAGCGGCGGCAGCGGAGGAAGCGGCCATGCAGCGAGAGCTGCTCCCGCCAGCGGGCCGCCGGCCGGACGTGCTCTTCAAGGCGCCGGAGCCCGTGTGCGCCGCGCCAGGGCCGCCCCACGGCCCTGCGGGCGCCGCCTCCAACTTCTACAGCGCCGTGGGCCGCAACGGCATCCTGCCGCAGGGCTTCGATCAGTTCTACGAGGCCGCTCCGGGGCCCCCGTTCGCCGGGCCGCAGCCCCCGCCGCCGCCCGCGCCGCCGCAGCCCGAGGGTGCTGGAGACAAGGGCGACCCCAAGACGGGGTCAGGTGGCGGTGGGGACAGTCCCTGCGCCAAGGCGACCCCCGCCTCGGAGCCGAAGGGGGCAGCAGAAGGCGGCGGGCGTGACGGCGAGGGGCCCCCGGGGGAGGCGGGGGCTGAGAAGAGTGGCACAGGTAGGCACCGGGCGCGGGGTGGGCGGCTGGGCCCGGGGCCGCGGGCGCGGGGGGGCGGCGGGGGCCTCCCTCCGCTTGCGCCGTTTTATGTGCTACTTTATAAGCGTTCGAAGAGGTTTATACATCCTATAAGATTTCCCGGGCCGTTGTAAAGCGTGTTTACGATAGGAAACCAATTTAGGTGGGCTTAAGGTAGACTTCGAGGAGGACATTAATCGCTGCAGAGAGCTTTTTCCCAGTTTGGGGGGTGTGTGTGTGAGTGTATGTGTGTTTGTGTGTGTGTGTGTGTGTGTGTGTGTGCGTGCGCGCGCGCTAGAGACTATGGAGGGAGGGAGGGGAGATTTCAAGCCAATTTGTGAGTATGGACACTCGAGCCTCCCCTTTTTAAGGGGTGGGGTGGGGTGAGGAGAGTTTGATCCTTGAACTGGACTTTATCCAAGCCTCTGGCTGACGCGCGCTCCTGGCTGGAGTCGAGCAGATGCCCCGGCGCGTTCGTGTTTCTCTCCCTTCGAGTTCCAGCTTAGAAGCTGCCTCGTGCTCTGCTTCCCCACCTTGGTGCCAGGCTGTGTGTATGTGCCTGTCCGGGTGTGAACACCGGTCCACGCCCGCACTCTCTGCTGTGCCCGCCCATGCATCACCCCCCGCGGTGCAGGCAGGGCGTTTCAGCAGCAGCAGGGGACGTCCCCAAAGGGCCGAGGCCTGGCCCTGGCGAAGGCCTGGGCGCCCGAGAGGGTGGGCGGGGGTTGGCAGGCAGTGGCCTCTCTCACCCCTTGGTTTCTCTGCCTTGCAGTGGCCCCCCAGCGGTCCCGGAAAAAACGCTGTCCCTACACCAAGTACCAGATCCGAGAACTGGAACGCGAATTTTTCTTTAACGTGTACATAAACAAAGAGAAAAGACTCCAACTCTCTCGGATGCTCAACCTTACTGACCGGCAAGTCAAAATCTGGTTCCAAAATCGAAGGATGAAGGAAAAGAAACTGAACAGAGACCGTCTGCAATATTTCACTGGAAATCCCTTATTTTGAGAGCTCCAGGAAGCACCCCTCTCCCACAATCCCCACTCACTCATCCTCCTCCCCACCAGCCTGCCCTGGGCAGGCCCAGTGTCCTTGGGTTTAATGACGCCTGTTCTCTGTTGGAACTTCACCATTCCTTCCCACGGTCAACTCGGGACCTCCCAGCGACCACTGCTACCTGCGGACGAAGCCGGGGACTTGGCCCAACGGATCCTAATAAGGGGAAAATGGTAAATGCAAACGTCCCTTTACAATTTTACACCAGTGTGCTGTTGTGTTCCCTCCCTCTCTCCAGGTCCCGGTGGGGACGCTGTGGGATCTGTAGACAGTTAGGCCTGGGCGGCAAGGCACTTGCTTTTGTTCTGAGTTTAAGGGACCCTGTCTTTCTCCCTTGGTGAATGCAGATTATTTAAACTCTGGGAAATGTGTACATTTGGTCTGTCGTATGAAGGCATGAGTCACTGTCTTTTGTGTGAATAAATGGTTTCTAGTAAAATGGAGGTTACAGCTTCAATACACTGTATGAATTTTCCTCTTTGAATAAGTTTAGTGTCTGACTAGGGTATTTTAGTGGCCAAAATCTTCTCTCCCGGGCAACTGAAAATCAAGTAAAATGCTTTTTAATTCCGCTAAAATAAGAGTTGTTCCTCTCAAACCCCATGCCACTTCTAGGCTACACTGGTTTCAAAATAATTTTAGGGATGAACTTCTGAATTGAGAATGTGACCCTGGTGTTGCCTTCTCCAGATGACAAGGCTAGGGCAGCAGGAACATAAGAAGCAACACCCCCCTCTAACACACACACACACACACACACACACACACTAGTGAACTTAGAATTTGTGAATAAAACAAAAACCATTTTGAGAAACTGATTAGAAAATGCAAATTGTCTCTTAACAAAGTGTCAAGGATCCAAAGTCCCTGAAAAGAAGAAACTAATATTAGAACCCCTTATTGAAAAAACAAAAGTTTGCTAAAAGGAAATTATTGATGGGCCTTGGAGTTCTTGCTGATGTCACAGCGGGTTGATAAGCCCCCTTCCTGGGACAGGGTATGGGGCTGCAGACCCAGTTCTCACCACATTTATCGCTTCAAGTTAAAGAATGTGTTGGAGGGTGCACTGCACTTTATGTTAGCAGGACCAGGCCAGGCTGTTTACAAAACCTTGAACTGTCTAGACAACACCATAAAAGCCAAAGTTCTAAACAGCTTAATTGGGTTATATTATACACCTTCTGGTGGGCCCAAAAGAGATTTCCGCAATGTGCAATAAACTGGGGGAGTGAGAAAATTTTCTCTTTCTCTGAAAAGAGTAAAGTGAATCTTATGACTCTAAACCTCTCATAAGCCTAAAGTAAAAAAAAAAGAAAAAATCCATAGAATATGTAGCACCACATGCCTCTTCCAAAGAGGCATGCATTTCCAAATGCAAAATTTTTTTAATTGCCAAAGCTTTTGGGGAGGGGACGTAAGTGCATAAGTGTATGCCTTTGAACTTCCAAAATGTCAAGGTCATCACCTTTAACCTCTCTGAATAATTAGGCGCCTTAAGGTCCTTCTGTGATATTCATCCGCCACCCACTCTCACACACACATGCTCGCACATCCAGATCCCCACACACATTTATGACCACACAGAATCATATGGGGACTCACCATAAATCTAAGCAAATTCCTAATTTCAGGATCAATAACCTTAATTTCCCTTCAAGCACTTGTGTAATTCAATAACAATTGACTTCTTTTAAAAACACTAGTTAGATTAAAATGTCTACCAGCATATTGTTAATGCAGCTAGGAAACGGTGGAGTGTTTTTGGAGGGAAGTCAAAGATAGCAGCACCCTTTGCTCTAATAAAGAACTTGAGTTTCAAAAGCAGGCATCTGAAAAACCAAGTTCTATTTAGACTTACACTTTCGTTATATTTTTAAAAAATTGTCGCCTTGTCAAATAAATTATTGCACTTTGTATGACATGTACAAAAGAAAATATATTGTTTTCAAAAGCATTTCACAACCTTTGCTGAAAGATGCAATAGAAACAAAGCCTACAGTTGAGTAATTTCGTTTGGAAGGGGATTCCTTTGTTTGGAACTCTGGGCGTCTGTTAAAATGTCAGTGTCCTAGTAGTAGTAATACTATGATCCTTCCAGAAGCTGTTTAAAACTGGTTTATTTCTTTCTCTCGTCATCTGTCTTTTCTTTCTTTTCTTTTCTTTTAACTGCGGCTAAATGTAGCAAGCTTGTATGTCCGCCACCTGAGGCAAGAGATACCATTTTCCGTTTGCATGGCCTTGGAGAGCCACACGGGGGCGTGCTCACGTTCCTGAAGCCTCCGTTGGTGGAGAGGCCACGGTACCCTATCTTTCCACTACGGGATTCTAATAGGCAATCTCAGCCCGTTAGAAACAGGCGGTCGCTAAGGAGTTTGTTTGCTGTTTGCTTCTTCTAAGCAGCCATGAGGTGTGGAAAGTTGTATAAAGACAGAGAAAAGGAACTACCCAGATTTCTGAAAAAAGTGATCACCTAACCGTTGTCTCCTTAAAGATAAAGCTGTTGGAAAGAGTACCTTGTAATAACCTGGTGGTGTTGAGGAGAGATTTTTAAAAGACTAATATGTGCATTTCGAAAGAGGTCATGCCACTGCGCGTTAATAAAATTAGGGGATATTAATATTCTTAGTGGTTTGATTGCAGACAGCAATACAAGGATAGGACCACACCTTCCCCAAAACCGTCTTGCCTTGCGCGCTCTCCGACCTTCGAGGATGATGAAAAGGCTTTTGTTTAAGACAGATCAGGGCGCCGGCAACTCAGCTGGGTGTGGTGCTAGAAAAAAAATAGGGTAAGTCGGAGCTGGTGGGGGGGGGTCGCTCTGGATGAAGGAGTCCCCTCTCCCCCCAGGTCAAGTCTGGCGACAGGGGCTACGAATAGCGACCTAGAAGAACCTACAGGCAGGGAGGACTATGAGTTGGGGCGCTTGGGTCGGCTGGACTGATGTGGCTGCGGGAAGCGGCAGATTGTATCGGTTAACATGAATACTTCTAGGCGTCTGGGAATGGGTAACACGTTGGAAGCAAACGGGCTTTGCATTTGACAGACCCCTGGCCACCCCTCCAAGCCGTCTGCTAGCCTGGCCTTGAGCATGGAATGCAGTTTTCTTGCCTCATGCTGTTCTCTTCACCAACCTCCTGACCCCCCTTCACAAAGTCCCTCACATTGGGGAGAGCCTGTGTTGCCGTCAGCGGGCCAAAAGGGAGGTTCCAAAAGAGAGGTCTCCGAGACACGGGTTTCTAAGGATTGGGTAGCTGTCGCTTCTTCCCCGAAGTTCATTGTGAAGCGCATAAAACCCTCGGAATTAGTGCCGGTCAGGTCGGCTCTGCTGTTTGTCCCCTCCCTCCAGGCCCTGGACCAAAGGCTCTGGGTCCACCCCTGGGAGCTGGCTTAGGCTCCAGGGTGGCTGGGGCGCCATGAGCACCCCAGAGAGGCGCCAGTCAGAGGCGTGGGTGTTCCCTGCGGGCACCCCCGGCTCCAGCCTGTCAGACTGTGGGTCCAACTTAGCTATTGTGAAGCGACATTTCCCAAAGCCTAACCCAGGCCTCAGTCCGCGAGGGGTGAGAACTCCCCTCCCCAAATGTCGTTATGATCCTCTTTGGGCTACTCCAGCGTGGGTGTAGGTGGACTTGCGGGGCCCCTTGACCTTGGCTGGCAGCCTCCTGAAGGCCAGGGGTGTGCTCATCCACAGCATTTCCTTTTCTCCTGGCAGCTCCCAAGATGGGCCTGAAAAAGGCCAGGGAATTGGATCAGGACTTCTAAGGACTGCTTCCTGATCGTTCAGGGCTATGGGGCTCCTGGAGGGTGGTCATGTATCTTGAGTCTCGGAGGCCTCAGATCTTGAAGTGGAGGGAAAATTTGCTAAATAAGGAGTCTTTTGTGTCTGCTACGGAAAGAGGCTCCTTGGCCGCTGGCCCTTTTACACATCTCCATAGACCCCCTCATGGAGTTGGTGGTGGCTTCCCCTGCCTCCCTATTTGCTCCCTTGATTTCTTTTCACTTTGGCTGGAAGCTGCACAGTGCAACCTGGAGGGGTGCCTTGGGACAGCTTTGAAAATTTGTCTCCATCTTCTCTGCCCAAAGAGGGGCACGGCCCTGAGGCCACCGAGGGCCCAAATTTAGGGCAAACCTAGGAGCCCCCAAGTTCACTCAGGCCCAATGGCGCTGCACTTCCTCCCGGTGACAAGAGAGCACAGATGCAAACCACTTCTTGATTACAAATGCTAATTTCTTGATAGAGCAATCCTTTTAATTTTTCTCTGGAAAGAGCTGTGCCAGGGAGAAGGGTGTCTTGGTACAAACATGGATATTTATCTTCTTTATGGTGCAATATTGATTTATTATTAATGGTAACTGCTCCCACTGATCTAAAGATGATCGAAAACAGTGGTTATGCAGCTACTTAAATACTTGTAAGCAAAATAAAGACTGGCCTTGAAAGCCCCTGCCTTTTCATTCCATTTGCTTCATCTTAGTCTTAGGGTCTTAGGCAAACTTTCCCTCCTTCCTTGCCCAGATGATTCTCTTGTATTAAAACTATTTTGCTCAATTTTTATGATTAAATCTCTTTGAAATACTGGCAGTCTCTGGCCTCAAGGAGCTGGTCTGCAGACAGAAATTTGAAGAAAAAGAATGGAATAGAATTGTGTAATAATAAATTCAAAATTATATCTGGTGCACTTTTTTTTTTAACTGTGAATGAAGAAGATCTATTTAAAACCAAATCCAATGTGGAGGTGACGTTGAGCTCCAAGCCATCGGGACCTGAAACAGAAAGGCCACCAAATTTGGAAGGCAGATCCTGCGTGTCCTGGCAGATCTAACCGCTCTGCAAGGAATTGCTAGATTTTTAGCTTGGTGGTTCTCATGTATAAATAAAGATTATGAAAGGAAATTTGATGGGCATAAAATTCCCAGTTAGATTGAATAGTGTTGTCTTCTGCACAGGATAGGAAGAAATGGACAGCCGCGTTCCTGGCAGCTCCCCTAGCCTAGCCGAGATGCAAAGGGATAGTGTTGGAGCGCCAGGCTGGCGTCAGGGAGCCTGCCGAGAGAGCATGTGCAGCGGGCATATTGTCCAGCTCTGGGCACGCTTTGCCGTGGTTGTGCTGGGATGATAATCTCCACCTTGTGAGAAAGCAATTTTCAGGTGCTGGTCAGTGGTTCTTAGCTTTAAACAGGACTTTAGCAGACTAGAGTCAAAAGTTGTTGTTTTTTGTTTTTTCCCCCCTGCCTTTTCTACTCCCCCTTCCCCCACTCCAAGCTTAAAAACAGACAACCCTGAGCAAAGGTAATGTAATGTTTAACCCTCAGGCTTCCCCCTCATAGTTAGAGGAGCTGGGCTTTTAACCTGACAATGATGTTGTATTTGAACAGCTGCGTAAAGGTTTAAAAGGTCTGTCTCATTGCCACCTCGGAGTTTTTAAAAGGGGTTATTGTTTGGGCCAAGGCACTTCCAGGGGACAGGCGAAGCCGTCCCAAGGCTGAAAATAATGTCCAACCCCTGTTTTTCCATCCCCAGTGGAGAGTCCTTTTGGGGAGGGACTGACAAAGGGTTTGCTGGAAAAGGTTTTTGTGAAGGAGCAAGCAGGCAACTAGGTCCCCCGGATCGCTGATGCGCTTTAATTAGCATCGGGCGCCAAAGAAATGTTCTGCTGAGGCGGAAACCCAATTGGCCTACAAGTTCAGTCTCAGAGCCTGAAATCCAAGGCCAGCCCCTAACAGGGCAATGTGGGGAGAAGAAAACACGAATGTCTTCCGGGTTAGAGAACTGGTTCACCATCAGCGTTAGCAGGGCCCCTTTTCCTCTTTTGTAGCAGGGAAGGGGATCCAAAAGCGAAGGACGGCTCCAGCGCCCTGGCCTGGCCAGGGTAAGCCTTTGGAAATCAAGGTTAAAGCTCCCTGCTGCTGCCCCAAGGTTGGAGCTTCCGAAGGGTTGCTTACCCGCCTGCAGCCAGAGAACGAAGGAGGAAGTTGTTGAACTTTCTCATAAAACTCCGAGTTTCCCTGGTGGTGATGGTGGTTGTTCTTTAATGAGCTCAACCACAATCCCAGACCAAATCCTCTTTATAGAACTTTCCCTCACCAAAGGAAACAGAGGACTAAGGTTCTTCACCCACTTCCTTTTTTCCTCCCTCCCCTTACCCAAGCAAAACCGTGTCAAATAATTTTAGGAATTGTCCAAAGCTATAAAACTCTACTCCTGACAAAACTATAGCTTTTAATATTTGACGATTTGTGTTAAAACAAAAATTGACCTTCTTGGTTAGTAGCGAAGGGGAAAAATCAATAGTATAATTTTCAATAATTCATAAAGCGAACGCCATTATGCTAAACCCTAACTATTAATCTTATCCTTTACAAAGTCTCGATTGATTTGTTAATAAAATATCTTCCCGTGTGTGGCAACGGTGGGTATAACTCTTTAAAAACCTTCAGAAGCAAGAAAATTACCAAGTAGCCCAAGAATGTAGATGAGAATTTTATTGATCGCCCTGATTCTTCTTAATATGTATTAATAAATTCCACAACCTTTTGTACCTTGCACTTGTCAGAAACCAATGCTTTTACAAAATCCATAAAAGGAAAACATTTTTCTTTGCAGAACCAAATGACACCTTTGCATCTCTGTCTCTCCTATTTGGCCCAGTCAGTTTTCTAAAACTTCTCGAGTCTGAGGGCGAGACTTTTCCTTTCTTTGAAAAACAGTTATTTTATTTCTCTCTTCCTTCTTCTTTGCCATCTATTATCAGGGTGTGTAGGGAGGGAAACCTGGTTTCGTTCTCCCGAAGGAAACCCAAGGTTCGCTTTCTCGAATAACGAACTACTCCAGCGAGAGATTGTCTCCGGTTTGAAAGCTCCTAGCGTTGGCCCGCAAAGGTCGGGGTGTGGTTCCTCGGAGAACCCAAGGCTCCGGTACCCCACAGGTCCTGGAACCCAGGAAGGCAGGCCGAAGGAGAGAACAGTGCTGGGGCAGAGCGGGTACTCGGGACTCTGGGGGCCGGCCAGCTGCGTGGGCTCTTGGCCCTCTCGGCCCTTCTTGCCTCTGCTCCCCAAGATACCTTGGTCGCGTCTTTGCGCGGAGGTCCTTCTTAAGGACCCCCAGAGTGCAATGTCTCAGAGCCAGGGGAATCAACTCACCTTCACAGGCTGCCCAGGACAAAATGAACCAACCTGGGCCCCCACCCCCACCCACACCCCGGAACCTGGCCCTCTTGGGAGCGTTCTGCCTGGGTATGTGCGTGGAATGCTTCTGTGTGCTGGCGCAACGGCGCTCCGGCTTCCCTTCCCGTATATCCTCCCAAGGCCTCTCCGGCCGGGCCTTTTCTTCCGCCTGCGTGGCCCAGAGGCCGGAGTGGGGGACGCGAATGGGGCTGGCGGGCCGAGCGAGCCCCGGGTAGACTGGCGGGCGGCGTAAAGTGCAGGGCCAGTTGTCTCCAGCGCGCACTATCTCCGGCGCATAGTAGATGTCGCTGTTGTCCGTGCTTACGCGGCCGGCTGGCCCTGCTCTGGAGCACGTGACCTGCGAGGAGGCTGAGGCTCAAGGCCATTTTCAAATCTCATTGGCTTAGTTGTCATGTGGTCGGCAGAGGCATCCACGATTACACGGGGAATGTTTTCCTAGAGATGTCAGCCTACAAAGGACACAATCTCTCTTCTTCAAATTCCTCCCCAAAATGTCCTTTCCCAACAGCTCTCCTGCTGCTAATACTTTTTTAGTAGATTCCTTGATCAGTGCCTGCAGGAGTGACAGTTTTTATTCGAGCAGCGCCAGCATGTACATGCCACCACCTAGCGCAGACATGGGGACCTATGGAATGCAAACCTGTGGACTGCTCCCGTCTCTGGCCAAAAGAGAAGTGAACCACCAAAATATGGGTATGAATGTGCATCCTTATATACCTCAAGTAGACAGTTGGACAGACCCGAACAGATCTTGTCGAATAGAGCAACCTGTTACACAGCAAGTTCCCACCTGCTCCTTCACCACCAACATTAAAGAAGAATCCAATTGCTGTATGTATTCTGATAAGCGCAACAAACTCATTTCTTCTGAGGTCCCTTCGTACCAGAGGCTGGTCCCTGAGTCCTGTCCCGTTGAGAACCCCGAGGTTCCTGTCCCTGGATATTTTAGACTGAGTCAGACCTACGCCACCGGGAAAACCCAAGAGTACAATAACAGCCCCGAAGGCAGCTCCACAGTCATGCTCCAGCTCAACCCTCGCGGCGCGGCCAAGCCGCAGCTTTCGGCCGCCCAGTTGCAGATGGAAAAGAAGATGAACGAGCCTGCCAGTGGCCAGGAGCCCACCAAAGTCTCCCAAGTGGAGAGCCCCGAGGCCAAGGGTGGCCTTCCGGAAGAGAGGAGCTGCTTAGCTGAAGTCTCCGTGTCCAGTCCCGAAGTACAAGAGAAGGAAAGCAAAGGTCGGTATGAGCAGAGTTGCCACCCCAGCGGGGCGCGCAGCCCGGGAACCTGGCAAAGAGGGAGCACCTGGGTGGCCAACGCAGAGCCCTGGCAGCTCAGGCGGGCCCTACTGGCAGGTGCTGCTCTTCCCAGCTCTTAGATGGGGCAATCTCAATCCCAAAATCATCCCTGCTTCTCCCCTGCTGCCCTGATCCTCCTGGCTAGTCCTGGCCCCACGCTGATGGAGCCTGGACAGAGGAAGGGCTTGCTGGGTTTATTTTTCCTGAGCTAGATCTGAAATGCAACAAAAGAGCGCAAATGACCTGCAGCTCATAAACACGGCCCGGAACGTCCTTTCTCCTGCTCAGATTTGTGGTCCCAGCTTTGCCTTTCACCCAGTGATGATTTTAAGGTGGTCTAAGGCACCATGTTTGTGTTTAAGTGTATGCACCCCGCATCCTGCGAGCTTTGGGGAGGCAGAGGGAACAAGATGGCTTGGCGTTTGGCGCTTGGGCGGGAGGACAGGGCTCCTTTCCTCTGCAGAGCTAGGTAACCTTGGCTTTGTCTAGGGAAAGTGCCGGGAGCTTTGCAATTCATTTGCAAAGGGGGCAAAAGCGGAAGGGGAGAGAATAGAATCTGCGTGGCCCACCTGGCAGAGCCAACCTTAGGGCTGGGCTAGGGCAAAAAGCCAGGGGCTCTATTTTTTGTGTGTGTTTTGGGTTTTTTCCAGAAAGAACACTGCCCCCGAGCCTCTCCTCCAGCGCCCAGAGGTGGGCCACAATAAGCTACATTTCTGGGGCAATGATTTTGTGTGGGGGCAAGAAGCATGAGAATTCAGGAAATCCTGGGGGATTCAACAATGCCCAGGCAGGGCGGAGACAGGATACTCAGTTCTTCGGTTATGTTTGGAAAGAGAATGGGCACCTATCAACCTGGCTTTGGGGCTCCCCGCCTGCCTAGGAGAAGAGAGAAAGAAGTGGCAGACTTGGGGACCTGAGGCAGCAGTGGGGTTGGTAGACTTGTCCAGGCTGTGGCTTGCTTCTTCCAATCCAGCCCTGTTATGAGCTGATCACTTAGAATTTGCTGGGGAGACCCTGAAAGTTTACTATTGTATGATTGTTGGGTGCAGGTCAGAAAGTTGAGAGAGAACCCTGACAGAGGGCAAGGTACCTGCTCATCATGTCATTTGGGGGCATTTAAACTATTCTGATATCAATTACAAATCCCTTCCAGGGCCCACTTCATGTGAGTAATATTTAATACCAGTATTTCCCAAATTGGCCTGGCTGCCCGCCGGGTCATGGCCAAGGGTACATTTGAATAGACTGAGAAAAAAATTCTTGATTTTTTTCTTCTTCTCCCTTTAATTTTGTTAGAGGAAATCAAGTCTGATACTCCAACCAGCAATTGGCTCACTGCAAAGAGTGGCAGAAAGAAGAGGTGCCCTTACACTAAGCACCAAACGCTGGAATTAGAAAAAGAGTTCTTGTTCAATATGTACCTCACCCGCGAGCGCCGCCTAGAGATCAGTAAGAGCGTTAACCTCACCGACAGGCAGGTCAAGATTTGGTTTCAAAACCGCCGAATGAAACTCAAGAAGATGAGCCGAGAGAACCGGATCCGAGAACTGACCGCCAACCTCACCTTCTCTTAGGTCCCAGGTCCGTGGGAGACCAGGATCAGAAAGGGGGCACCAAGTTCCAGGGCCGAGTACTGGAGGACTGGGAAGGGGAAAACAAAACCTTCATTGCTCTTTGTTTTTTTGTTTTGTTTTGTTTTGTTTTCCTGCTAGAATGTGACTTTGGGGTCATTCTGTTCGTGCTGCAAGTGATCTGTAATCCCTATGAGTATATATATATATATATATATTAAAAAACTAGCACGTGTAATTTATTATTTTTTCATCGTAATGCAGGGTAACAGTTACTGTGCATTTTTATTTGGGTCTTAACTTATTGGAACTGTAGAGCATCCATCAATCCATTCATCCATCCAGCAATGTGACTTTTTCATGTTTTTCCTAACACAAAAGATCTGTGTGTGGTTAGTCAATGAGCCCATGGCATTTTGAATACATCGGTACTTAAAAGTACTTAAATTACATATATATTTAAAAAAGATTTAGAAAACCCGCAAGCTTTGAGGGGAGGGGACTAAAAAGCACATTACAATGTATCTTTTCACAAATGAATTTAGCAATTGTCCTTGATGAGATGGAATATTGACTGACGACTTATGCCTTGTAGCCTTTCCCTTGTGGTGCATCTGTGGTTTGGTAGAGTATAACAACAACCTGTCCTTTCTATGCATGTTCTGGTCGCATGTATTATGCAATAAACTCTGGAAATGAGTTCGCTCCCTCTGATTTTTAAAATGAACATTTTTGTTATGGTGGAAATGAAAACCTTTGGTGAGATCCCCCTGTTAAACTGCATGTTGGAGCAGTTGTGGGGCGGGGTATAGACAGCAGGGAAAGGATGAGGGAAAGAGAAGCTTGAGGAGGCCTAGGACCCTAAAATTTGGCAGTGGGGAAGGCAGGGAGTGATAATCCAGTCTGGGTGTGCTGTTTCCATAGCTGGGAAGAAGGGGAATCCTCTCTCCCTCACTGCCCCAAAGTGATTGAAATAAATTCTCAGTGGGTGTAAATTTCCCTCTAGCTCGAGCCTGGGCAGTAAGTAAGCCTGTGCCCAAAATGCTTTTTCTCAAAGCTCCCCACTTGTGTATCTTCCTTTGGTTGTGGTTGTGTTATTTTTAATGCTTTCAGTGGGGTCTTGGCATGCCATCATCAGGGGCTGGGCTGAAACCAATCTTGCCCACCTGGAAGCTGCCTGGCCTCCATGGCAGGAGCAAGAACAAGCAGCATCTAACATTGCATGGGGTCCAATTCTGAACCTCCATTCCCTCATTCTCACCCCTATCCCCAGCGCAAGACAGCCAGGCCACAGCAAAGCAAAGGATGGGTGAGTTTTTCTGTCCCACCTTGTCCTGGTTTCCTTGTGGAAGGATTTTAGGCTTTTAGTGGTCCATATGAAATATTTTTAAAGGAAAACAGTTTTATGCCAGTAAATTCCCCCTATATATAATTACAAAATGCCGGTTGCAGCCAGTATCTGAGAAGCAAGAAAATGTACAAAGGGTGACTGAAAGAATTTGCAAATGAACATGACTTCCCATGAAGTCTAATGTTCCAGCTGCCGCCATGACTTGGAAAACTCCAGCTTTTGCCAGTATGTAGAGTGGAGAATCCTCAGCCCAAGAGAGTCCAGACTTCTGTCAGGGAGAAGAAAGGAGAGGCCTTGGGGGGAGTTGCTGGCAGAGAATTCGTTACCTCAAGTTGTGCAGCGGTTTCAAAAGGTCTACAACAGCTTCAAGCAACTTCACAAAACAAGTTCTTTTCATCCCCCTCCTTTTTCCCCTAAAAACAATCTATTTAATCTATTTAAGGGTTCTAAGCATTAGAGCCCTCACCCAGGGGGTCTTTGGCAGACTCCCTATTTATTCAGAGTTTTAAACTTACTCCTCAAAACCATGAACCTTCCCCAGTTCCAAGACAGAATCATTTTAGAGGAGGTGTTTCCTAGGGGTGAGAGAGCTGAGTCGGGATGAATGCCAGGTTGGGAACACGGGAATCAATTTGCCCCCGACCTCAATCGGATGGGCAGGAGGAGGACAATTTTAACTTTTCCGGTTCCCCTACATGTGGGGAGCGCCATTAGTTGTTGACAGGGGCCATGTCTCGGAGGAAAACTGTGCACAGGCAAAGTCAGAAAGCCATTGGTAAAGACAATCAATTAGGCCATAAGTAGCCATTTCCCCCCCTTTTTTTCCCGGGCCTCAGGGTGGGCTGGGCTCTCCAAGGGTGCGCTGGGCAACTTGTACAGCAAGGAACATATCGTCGGCCGCCTGCACCCAGCTGCTTTTGTTCCGGCTCCCAGCCGGGCTTCCGAGCCTTTGTACCATGGATTTGGGAGTGACAATGGGCATTTCCCTCAGATTCAAGGCTGCCCGGCCTTACCTCTGGAGAGAGAGAGAGAAAAAAAAAAAAAAAATCGGAAGAGTGGTTTAAGGACCAGACCATTGTCAAGACATCCCCGGCAGGCATCCACTTGGAGGCCGCTAAGTGGGAACCACGCGCGAGAGGCCCTGCCTCGTGAGATGCCGGTTCCCACTGGCCTCCTGCAGGCGTGGGGGGCCGGCGGGCAGCGGGCAGGAGCGGGTCTCGCGCTGGCAGTTGGGTTCTGCCCTATGTCATGTTCTCTTCCAGAGCCTTTGCAGCAACCCTAGAGAAGACGAGGCACCCTGGCCGCCACTGTCCGCACGGGGCCGACTCGTCCGGTTGCCGGCCCTTCGGAGGGCAGACGGAAGGCTCGGCCGTGGCCGCCATCGCGCCCAGCTCGCGGGCCAGGGCAGCCCACCTCACCCACCGGGCCACGGCGTGTGCTCAGCCTCACGTCGGGGGTGTGTGTGGCTGCGCGAAGGTGTGTGTGTGGTAGGGGGAGGGGACCCTCCGAGCTGCTCCATCCGTCCGTTTTATTAGGGACACATTAATCTATAATCAAATACACCTCATAAAATTTTTATTGAAAGGCATAATATCATTACAGAGGTCTTCCACCTGTTTTAAACAACACGACAAGCTGTGAGCGTGTGTGTGGGTGTGTGTAGGGAGGGGCTGAGTTTGGGTAGGGAGAGAGGCACAAGGAGAACTCCCCTTGGGCGCCAGGGGCCGCCTCCGAAGGCCGTTCTGCCTGGGGCCGCGCTGGCCCTGCGTGCCCACGGCTGCTCCGGACGCCGGCCAAGTGCTCGTGTGCCCAGGACGTGCGGCGGGTAGCTCGGAGCCCAGGAGCTGGGGAGGCACCGCCGGGACCCGACTGAAAGACCGAGGGCGGCAAGAGAAGGCGGACAAATAGTCCCCAGCGCCTCCTCCGGCCACAGTCAGGCGTAAGGTCCCAGTAGCCGCCCGGCTGGCGGAGCTTGGCTGGGCCAAGTCCGGCACACAGGCCGGGACCCGGAGGCTCTAATTGCGGCGCTTATGTTGATGATGATTTTTTTTTTTTTAATCACAACAGCCCCCAGTTTAGCGGACTGATTTACTCCTGGTATTGGTAAATATGATCACGTGGGCCGCGCGACCAATGGTGGAGACTGCAGCCTGCGAACTAGTCGGCGGCTAGGGCGCCGGCGGGGAGCGGCGCCGCGGCGGGCAGTGTAACCTTGGGTGGGAGCGCACGGCGCCTCAAAATGTCCTCCAGTAGCACCCTCAGCAACTACTACGTGGACTCGCTCATAGGCCATGAAGGCGACGAGGTGTTCGCCGCGCGCTTCGGACCGCCCGGGCACGGCGCGCAGGGCAGGCCCGCAGGTGTGGCCGACAGCCCGGCCGCGGCAGCCGCCGAGTTTGCCTCGTGTAGTTTTGCCCCCAAATCGGCCGTATTCTCCGCCTCATGGTCCGCGGTGCCTGCCCAGCCCCCGGCGGCGGCTACGATGAGCGGCCTCTACCACCCGTACGTGCCCCCGCCAACCCTGGCTGCCGCCGCCTCCGAACCCGGCCGCTACGTGCGCTCCTGGATGGAACCGCTGCCCGGCTTCCCGGGCGGCGTGGGCGGCGGCGGCGGCAGCGGAGGCGGCGGTGGCCCCGGCCCCGGTCCCAGCCCCGGCCCCAGCGGCCCACCCAACAGGCGCCACTACGGGATTAAGCCTGAAATCGGAGCGGCCCCGACCCCTGCTGCTGCCGCCGCCACCTCCTCCTCCACTTCTTCGTCTTCCTCCTCTAAACAGACTGAGTGCTCTTCGGCCCGGGAGTCCCAGGGGAGCGGCGACCCCGAGTTCTCGTGCAACTCGTTCCTACGGGACAAGGCGGCAGCAGCGGCTGGGGGAACCCGGCCTGGGGCAGGGATTGGGGCCGGGGCCGGGGCCGGAGCAGGCAGTGCGTCGGAGCCCTCGGCTTGCAGCGACCACCCGAGCCCGGGCTGCCCGCTAAAGGAGGAGGAGAAGCAGCATCCACAGCCACCGCAGCAGCAACTTGACCCAAGTAAGTGCAAAAGAAATTGCCCCCTGATTTATTGCTGAAACCTGTAAGGCTCCAATGTGCAAAACTGATAGTTTTACTAACCTATAAAAACGTCTAGCCGCCTACCCTAGCCTAGGCGAGCAACACGCATCCATAAAAAAGCTTCCCATAACCACCTACCCTGGGTGTGCGGTTTGGACGGTAAACAGAGCGCGGGCATTAAGGCTTTTTATGATAATTCCCCTAAGTTGTGAAAAGCGACCATCCTTGGTGAAATTAATTTAACGATCTCTTCCCTCCACCCTGTCGTCTCTCTCTTCCTTCCCTCCGCCCTTCGTTCCCCTTCTCCAAACCCCCCTCTTCGTAGACAACCCCGCTGCAAACTGGATCCACGCTCGTTCTACCCGGAAAAAGCGCTGTCCCTACACCAAATACCAGACGCTGGAGCTGGAGAAAGAATTCCTCTTCAACATGTACCTCACCCGCGACCGGCGCTATGAGGTTGCCAGGATTCTAAACCTCACAGAGAGACAAGTCAAAATCTGGTTCCAGAATCGTAGGATGAAAATGAAAAAGATGAGCAAAGAGAAATGCCCCAAAGGAGACTGACCCTCTGCAGCACTGGCGGGGCCGCTCTGCTTTGCAAAGGCAGTGGGGGATTTTCTTTGTGGGTGCTTGATTTCCAGAAACTCTCCAGCGATTCAGACATTTCACCCCCTTTTTAGGTAGAAGTGACTGTGTGGTTGGTCTCTGTGAGGTATTTGGGATACTCTGTATTTGCTCATTCTGTGTTGGAGAAACCAAGTGGCTTTGGGGTTTTGCCCTGCCCCGCACCCTCCCTTTCCTGCCCCGTTGGTTCCTTCGGAAATGCTGTATTTTGTGAGTGCACGCTGGCTTGAGCAGCCCTCTCCTTTGTAAATGTCCTCCATGTTACTGAAAAGTGCTGTAGTTTAGCCCCTAGCCCTGCGCAAGCAGGGGCCACACTAGCCCTACTTCCGAGAATAAAGGCAGAGAGACAACAGTGTGGAGGCCCCAAGGAGCCCAGCCGGGTGGTCCAACTGTTGTGAAAGTCCCCTTTCCTCAGGGATCCCGAGGGCGTTTGACTGAGACCTGGAAGGAAGCCAAGAGAGGAGCCCAGGTCCTCTGGTGGGGCGAGGGTGGGGGCGTTATTCTCAGTGCACTAGAGGAACCGCTGTCTCTGGGACAGCTCGGCTCCCGGGGCGGCCGCCCGCCCGTGTAGGCCCTCCCGGTTCCTGCCTGAGGACCAGTTGTAAATGTTACCGCTTCCTACCAATAAATGCTGACCTGATCAAATGGAGCCCAGACACTGGCCCTGAACGCTGTGTCCTTGCTTTCTGTCTCTGCAAAATACCACCTTCACGGGACTGTTTCCCCCATCCCTAGGAGGGTGACACGGCTAAAAATCCGCAACCCTTCCACCTGAGACGTCTCTAAGATGTGCCTTGGAGCTCTTTGTGTGCTCCAAGACCCAGCTTGGAGCACAGCACCTAGGTGGCCCTTGGTGGCTTGTCCCTTCTTCAGTTTGCTTCCAGCACCTCGGCGAACTCTGTGCCCTGGACTCAGTGTCATCCTCGCCATCAGTGCCCAGAGGAGCCAAAGGGCCCCAGAAGCCAGGCAACCCTCTTACTGGGGCTTTGGCACACCCTATCCCACCCCCACCCCACCCCCATCTCCCTCTGCTCTTGCAGTTGGGGCCATTGACAACCCCTCCCCTCCAACCCCCCGCCCCCCCGCCCCTGCCAACAGGCGAAAGGCTAACTCTGCACTCTGGGGCAACTACTCCAGCTTCGCAGGGCTGGCTGGCTCGGGGAGGGTTGAGCCGGTCAGGCTGTGAGCTTCCGCTCCTCCCCACTGGAGCCCCAAAGTGACCTTAGCGGATTAAACTGGTCAAGGCGCTCTTCGGCAGCTACCTCTACCCCATCGCCCCCTCCCCCAGCCCAGTTTCTGTGTGCGTTTAGCTCTCAGCTTAGCCTTCTGAGGGCCGCATTCAGAGGCTAAAATGAAGGTCATTGTAAGTGAGAGTTCGGGCCCAGCACAGCTTTTGCAGGCCCAGGAGGCTGCGGCGCCGAGCGGCCTGGGCTGGCGGAAGGCGGGGGCGATGGCAGAGTTTAGGGGGTTCCTGATGAAAGAGGTAACTTGAAGGAAAAGTGAGGGGGGCTGGGAGGGAAAGCCAAGGCCCAGATCCGGCAGAAGGTGCTGCATACCCCCGCCCCTGCGGCCAACTCGATACCTAGGGCTCTTTGAAAACAGGAAGAGCCAAGGTGTCATAAAGTCATCCAGCCGGCGAGACGTCTGGAGGTAATGAGTTTACGACAAGACCGGCGCTTCGCTTTGAAACCGTCTCATTTTGATGTTTGTGTTTGTAAGAGGAAAGGAAAAATGCAGACAAAAACTGGGTCTTAAAATCTGGACAATAAAATATAAACAAGACTGCGTTGAACGAAGAAAGCAGGGGCTTGGGAGCCCCTGGCGAGGTGTGAGCGAGCACCTAGGAAATAAAAATGGGGGTGTGTGGGTAGGAAGGAGGAGATGATGTATTTCTGATTTTTAAAATGGTCTGGGTATTAGAATTAGCCTCCGGTGGATGGATGTTTATAATATTTGACTATGGCAGCGGTCTAGCTTGTTCTTTTTTGTTTGTTTTTAAAGCGGCCTTTTATTCAGGGGTGGAGAGTTAGTGATCTTGGGCCATTCATTTACTCAGGCCCAGGGTTTCACAGACCTATGGTCGTGGAGGGTAAAAAAATGAAGTTGCTTAAACGCCTTTTTACAAAAGTACCTGCCCTCCACTCCAAACTTCTCAGCAAAAATATTGTTGGAAATCATAACTATTTGCTTATAGAAAATATAACCGTTACTGCTGAGTTGGAGGAAAGCAGTTTCTGAAAAATGAGAAAAAAGATTAATCTCACAGGAAACAACTAAGCTGATGAAAGTCATTAAATTTTTTTTTTCAAATGGAATTCTTAGTCAATTCATTTTATTCTGTGACTTGATATAAATTAAACATCTCATTTATGGTGCATACACGTTCCAGTGAACACGGCCCCAGCAAGGCCTTTCTGGACAATGACTCAGAGGTCTGGCAAAAAGGTTTAAATTTTGTTCCTTGCTCCCACTGTCCAGCAAAATAGGATGAAGCATTAAAATGACAAAATTAAAATAGCAAATGTTCATGAGTTAATGGTAAAGGTAACAGCTTTAAAAATAATAAAGTTAACTTCTATATTTTCTTAGTTTTTGAAGTGCCTGGCTTCTCTGAAAAAGAAAATCCTGTTACATTTGATATTTATAAAGT
Source organism: Noctilio leporinus (assembly GCA_004026585.1). Taxonomy (NCBI): domain Eukaryota; kingdom Metazoa; phylum Chordata; class Mammalia; order Chiroptera; family Noctilionidae; genus Noctilio; species Noctilio leporinus. The sequence goes on along the minus strand of PVIW01003030.1, from coordinate 97,648 downwards.
TGGGATTTTTGTTAAATGTAGCCCATTCTGTAATTGTGAGTGATTACAGAATGAGGACCTACAGTGTCTGTCAAAAGAAGGGCTGGAAACTTTTGAAAAAGGCACTACTGGAAGCTCTTGGGATTACAGAAATATTTGGCATTAGGAGCCCCTGTTTGTTGCACTTGATTTGTTGACAATAAAAAAGATGAATCATTATTAGCCTCGGTGATCTAATCCCTAAACTAAAGAACTAGATTAGAATTGGTTTGAGTCGTATCAAGGGAAGTTAAGCTAGGTCAGCTCGAGGTGGGTGGCATTTGGCCACAAGAGAGCGCCGTTGCTCCACTTTGTGATCTCGTAAAATTGAAATTTCAGTGAAGGAAGGTTTTGATTTAAAATATTTACAATCTTATTTTTAATTTCAAATCCGAATAAATTTAACAACAACAAAAAAGAAGCAATGTGCACTGCTAAATTCTGCAGCAGTGTTGTTAGGGATAAAATTTTGGCTTAGTCAGGATTTCATGAAATTTGGACTATGGCACAGCTGAAACTATTAACGTTATGGTAAGTTAATGCATTCTATCAAAACAGAAGCGTGTAAAAGCACAGATCTTTATTTACGAAGTTAATCGTGCTCTTTTACTATTCAGATTATAAACAATGCTTGAAAGAAAAACTGTCTTGTCCCAAGGGGAAATGCTATGTTGTAATGTTTGCTTAATTAGGCCAGAATGTGTAGAAATGAATTTTGTAATATTTGTGTTTCTTTTTCATGCCCAGGAATCACAGTTCTACAAGATGCCTTGCGCATTATCGAGATCTGGGCTTGCTCTTCCTTTACCCCATTCCATTCCAAAACCTACTCTTTCATGGAGTATTTAAATATGCAAACGCACACACGCCAAATAAAATGAAAAAGTCACAATCACAAAGTTAGTTCCAAGGCTCTTTTAATACTTTTAATTTGCAAGGTTGAAATACAAATCCTTGACTGCCAGAATCCGTTCGTTCACCTTAGGATTTAAAGAAAGTTTTACCTGGCGATAACCTTAGGAAACAAACACAAACCCCTGCTCTCCAACACCCCCACCCCACCCCCGCCGCCACAAAAGTCTACATTCTCCTAATTTAAAAACTAAAGCATGCCTTCCCTTATCATCCAGAGATTTATTAGCAATCCGTTTACCTTAACCATGTTCAGCCATTCCCTGTAAAAACAATCGAGTCTTAGACATTATCTTGTTATGTATGCTTTCCCATCTAGATCTTATTTTCTCTATTTGCAAAGTATGATATTCAGTTCACCAGGACTGACCTCAGGATGGCACTCACAGGCTGGGGCAACCCTTAAAGGAGGGGGGTAGTTGAAACCACTGGCCTACTGTGCCTTTGGGGGCCATCTGGGTTTTTCAAGAGATTTGCATTTGGCGTGAAAGGCCGACGTGAGGTGTATCAGCATTAGCGGGAGCATCCTAGATGGGCTCGAGGCAGCTTTCGAGGTTGGTCCGCAAAGCCGGTGGGCCTGGTGCCCTTACAACAATGGATAATCCCCCAGGGAAAAGGGTTTGGTCACCCAAAGAACCCACGAAAAAGGCCGAATAGGCGAGGGAAAACTCACCCAACGGAGACCTAACACATTAATTGAACCTTAAAACGGGAGTAGAAAGACTAGGGGGCAGATGTGGCGGGGGGAGAGAGAAGGCGGTGGGTAGTGTAATGCCAAGCAGCTTTAGCTCGAGCTCCCTATTTTTCAATTCGTATTTTTGACTTGCCCACAGGACTCGGAACATTTCTCTTTCTCATCACTCACAAGCTAGGATGAGCCTTCTCTTTTTCTTTTGGGGAAACTAGTAACGTTTCAAGCTGAACACTGCACGGTTCTCGGAGGTAATTACACAGGCTTGGCGAACGAACTGGAATCTTTAGCCGGAGATGGGCGCAGCCCGCAGCTGCCTGGAACCGGCACGATCCGAACGCCGTCCCGGACTCGAAGGGGGGCTGGGGGAACTCAGTGGCGTCGGCATCCGATGCTCCGCCTGGGGACCCTGTCTGCCCTGGTCCGCTCCACACTAGGGCTGAGACCCAGAAGCCGTACGTCCTACCCAAGGAAATACCACGCACCCCAGCGTGAGTCCTCCGTCCCGCCTTGGAACATTTCTGTCGGCTTTAATGCCTCCCTCCCCACATTCTTCAGCTTCACCCTTGCGCCTGGTGCTGACGTCTATCAAGGGTGAAATGATGGAAACTGTATTCATGGGCATGATTTCCATTAAATATCAATTAACTTGGGAGCCTCAGCCAGGCGTGCAGTGCGTCAAGGGTAAATGTACATTTCATTTCCACAAGGCCCGCTTGGCTGGAAAAGAAGGGTTTAGATTCGCTTTGATAATGCCAGGTTTTGGGATCGGCCCCGTGGCCCTTAATCAAACTACTGGAATAGGACCTAGCTCAAAAAGTACAGCCGGGTCCGTCTATACTGCTTGCCCATGTTCCCTGGGCTGCGCCCGAGTGTCCGGAGATGCAAAAGCCACGGCCAACCTCTGCGGTGCTGCTCCAGGGGCCGGGACAGTCATTCGCTCTGCAGCCTCCTGGGAGTGGCCTCCCGGCCTACCCCCCGCCCCCCGCCCAAGTGTAAGGTTCTGCCGCGCCCCCCGCCCTGCTGGCCTCGGTCCACAATCCCTCGGCCCCAAGGGCCACCGCGAGCCCTTGGCAGTGCGGCTTTATGGGCCCCCTTTAAGGCTGGCGGAGGCATCTGCCGGCCAGCGTGAGGCGCCCCGTCGAGAGTAGCAGTGTGGCCTCCGCGCGGATCCCTCCGCGCGCTTATCTCGCCCCCATCTCGCTCCCTCTCTGCGCAGTGGCGTGGTGCGAAAATGCCTCGCCGGGGCGCACCGGGGCGGCAGCCTCGGCGGCGGCGGCGGCGAGAGCGGTGGGAGGGGGCCGCGGGGGGGGCAAGGTGAGAGGTGGCGGCAGGCAGAGGGTGTTTTTTTCTTTTCCCTCCAGAGCGGGGGGTTTGTAAACCGAAGCCAAATAGTGTCCCCGTGGGTTGGGCGCACTTTTTTTCTTGTCCCGGTGCGCAGAGGGCCGCCTGGTGCCTGAAAGGAAACAGTGGAGGCAGAGGGCAGGTCACCCGGGGCGTCGGCGATTATATTGCGGCCGAGCCGGCGCGCACTGGGAGAGGCCGGGCGGGCGGTGAGCGCGGGGGCTGGGTGAGGCCCCTTGACCCGCAAGGGAGGCGGCGCGAGGCCCGGGCGGCGGGGGCGAGAGCCCAGCATGAACGCCCAGTAGCGGAGCGCCCGCGGCTGCCGAGCCTCAGAGGCGACACGGGCGGGCGGCAGGAGCAACGTAACCCGTCGGCTGCAGCGGCGCGAGCAGCCACCCCAGAGGCCCCTGCGGCAGAGCGGCAGCGTTGAGGCGCCCTCCCTGCCTGCTCCGCGCTGCCCGGGGCCGCCGCCCCGATGAGCTCGTACTTCGTGAATCCGCTGTACTCCAAGTACAAGGCGGCGGCCGCGGCGGGCGAGGCCATCAATCCCACTTACTACGACTGTCACTTCGCGACTGAGGTCGGCGGCCGCCAAGCCGCTGCCCTGCAGCTCTATGGCAACAGCACCGCCGGCTTCCCGCACGCGCCCCCGCTGGCGCACGCGCACCCGCACCCTTCGCCGCCGCCCGCCGGGCCGGGTTGCGGTGGTGGGGGCGGCCCGAGCCCGGGCCAGGACTACTTCCACCCCGGCGGGGGCAGCCCGGCCGCAGCCTACCAGCTCGTACCCCCTCCTCCTCCGCATCCTCCGCCTCCTCCGCCGCCTCCCCCCTGCGGCGGGATTGCCTGTCACGGGGAGCCCGCGAAGTTTTACGGATACGATAACTTACAGAGACAGCCGATTTTTACGACCCAGCAAGAGGCCGAGCTGGTACAATATCCTGACTGTAAATCGTCCAGTGGTAATATTGGCGAGGACCCAGACCACTTAAATCAGAGCTCGTCTCCTTCTCAAATGTTTCCCTGGATGAGACCACAAGGTTGGGATGCATTTTTTTTTTTTTAACGGGAGAGTGGGAGAAATCTGCTTTCATCTCACGTTCTAGCTTTAAAACTCCCTTTTCCTGTCCCTCTCTTTTTCCTTCTTTTGTAGCTACAGTGGCTCTTCCTCATAAATACAGACTTTTCCCCTTAAAGTAGAAACTACGAAAAGATGACGGGGTCAGAATAATTGTGAAGAGCTCTCGTCTTTCTCGCCTATTATATATATGTGTGTGTGTGTGTATTTTTCAGAGCTAAAGAGAGTTGTCCATATTTCATCCCTTAGACCCACTCCAGAAACCTCCAGCAACTTTCAGAGGTACCATTACGTTTTTTAAAACGTTCCCTTTCTTTTTTCTTTTTATGTAGCAGCTCCTGGTCGAAGAAGAGGAAGACAAACTTACAGTCGTTTCCAAACCCTAGAGCTGGAAAAGGAGTTCCTTTTTAACCCTTATCTGACCAGGAAGAGAAGAATTGAGGTTTCCCACGCCCTAGCTCTCACCGAGAGACAGGTAAAAATCTGGTTCCAGAACCGGAGAATGAAATGGAAAAAGGAGAACAACAAGGACAAATTCCCGGTTTCCCGACAGGAGGTGAAGGATGGGGAAACTAAAAAGGAAGCCCTAGAGCTGGAGGAAGACAGAACTGAAGGCCCGACGAATTAACGTCTACCTTTAAAACTTTACCACAGACTATTAAATCTAATCATCAACATATGCTGGTGGACAGCACCTATTTTCTTTGTTCGAAGGACTTTACCTGTATTTCAAGCCACCTTCATGTCACTGCTCTTGAGGTTTCTGCGCTTTGAAAGGGATTTGGGTGTTAAAAGTCTTTTATCGCAGAGAAACAGCCCCGTGAGCTGTCCTACCTAAGGGTAATTTGATACTGACTTTACAAAGAAATTTTTATAATGTTAGTTTTTAATGTCTTGAGTCTGAGCTGGTGATTTGCCTCAACAACGTAAACTTCCTAATGATTAGCACTAAATAATTGAATATAAAATGCTTTATTAATCAAACAAGTGCACTTGAAATTTTAAATCTTTTCTTTATGGTAAGTAAATTAAAAGATGTCTATTAATTTTTTAAAAGTATGCCTGCAGAATATTTACTTTATTTTATTTGATTAAAATGTATTATTTATGTATTTTCTTCTGCTTTTATAATAATGGTTCAGGTGCCTTTTGTTTACTCCTAAGAGGTTTCTTTATTTTGTAGTATCTCTGGGAAGAGTCTGGGCCAAATATTTGAAAAGCACATTTAACTGAAGGGTGTAATGTGTAGTCCTGGTTCTGCAGCTTCCTTAAACTCGGGGGGAAAATGTTGGGCCAGTGACAAAAGTTTCAGGGCAATGTCAAAATTGACATTTAATACTTTTTCTACAGTCTATACAAATTATGGCAATTTAATGATCTAGAGTGAATGAATACTTGAAAAGCCAATTATAATTTCATTTATTAACTTTTCAGTCTGGCAAGTTGCTTTGTGGAATGCTTCTTTCAAAACTTGCTTTCATTTTGAACAGCATTTGGTATTGACTAAAATTACTAGATCTCAATGCTGTGGTTGCCGCTGTGATTCTGTTTTTTGAGTAGGTGCCATATTTATTTGTATTCTCTTCACTCTGCATGCCCATTTTGAGCCAACTTACTGTGTGCATCTCAGATCGGTTGGTACGTCCTCTGTTGTTCTCCAGGATGGCCTCACCTATTTAAAACAAGCCGTGAGAGCAAATGCAGAAAAATCTGAGTGTAAACAACTGCTCCAGAACATAGCTAGCTCCTCAATAAAGAAATGAATCTTTCTCTAGAGCTAGTGTCTTTGAGCGCCGCAAATAACCCTTTTCCTGCGTTAGGAACAATTGCCTTTGCTCACATGAAGGCAACGTCCCCTTAAAGCTCTTACTTGATTAAAGAAGTGGGAGTTACATGCACCCATGCTGTAAGAATCAATAAGTGCTGGCGAGGGCTCTTTTTCATTCCAGGTAGGGCTGGCTACGGCTACCTTAGCTTCATCTTGCTTCAGATAACCTTGTTGAGGTACTGTGAAAGCTTTGAACTTCACAAAGGACTCGAGTTGTAGGCCTAGTGGGGGATGACCCAGAGTCCAGGTTACACCACGGCTTATCTCACTGAGTACATACTGATGCTGCAGTGTGGGATCTGTATTAACAAGATACCCATTTGCCATTTGAGGCTGCTCCTGCAGCTGCCATTTTATGAGAGAGAAGAGTGGGGGGAGAAGGAGTGCCAGAGGAGATTTTCAAGTAAACTAACATTTCTTCCCTCAAAAAGGAAAACACCTTTGTCAGCTGGACATTGAAGAGGTCTCTGCTTTTTTTTCTAGATGCCTCTTTTAAAAAAAAGAGGCACATTTAATTTCCAGAGTGGAATTTATTGCACAGGTAAGGAAGTGGAATACTATCGTTTTAGGCCCGGATCACTCTTTCGGACATTGGTAGGCTGTTTGTCAAGGGAAATGTTACTGAGGTAAAGCACCACCTGACTTTCCATCTCCAGGGAAGAGACCATGGCTGGGGCATTCTTCTGACCTGAGCCAGGAGACAATTTTAAGTCACTGGTGTTAAGAAGCATTTGCAGGAGAGGAGACAGCTGCAAATGTGCATGCTAGATTTGGAAACATTTTGCTCTGTGTGCTGCCTGCTACTGCTGTTGGCTGATACAAAGCAAGGACACCAAGTGCCTGAAAGTGTGACTAGGAAACAGCCTGGGGTAAGGGTAAGCTGGCCAGAGACTGGTATTGGCTAAACTCCAGTTGCCCTGCATTTAAGGGACTCCTTTGTCTATTAGCAAAATTTGCTTTCTGCTACTTAAGAATACTCCCCAAATACCACTTTTACAGCCACTGATTTGGGCAAGACTCTATCAGGTGGGGAACCTGGTACATGGATGGATGTGAAAATCAAGAAGGGAAGAGGGGTAAAAATGTTCCTATTTCCTTTTCATTCTGTGCTGCTCTGAAAGTGCTCTTACCTTTTGGTCCCATCTTGCCCCTAACCACAATGTAAAATTGTAGCTGGGTACAGAAAAACACTATGTTGCAATTACTGGTATATTTGCAAATATTTGTACATGTATAAATTTGATCAATTTCGGTATACATTTGGTGGATTTGTACAGATACATAGATTACACATGTGCAGAAAGTGTTGGTTAATAAATCAATGTCGGTATATATGTTTCCTTTTGTAGCTGGGGAAAGCATAGATTTGTCTCCAAATAAAGAGCTTGGGGAATTACATATCACACACACTCAACACTTTCTTACAGTGGCTACAAACCGCCCATCATGATGTCTCATGCAGAGTCTAAGTGACAGGCGCAGAAGATGCCCCTCTAATTGGCTTATATCTGTTAACCTCCGAGGGTTGTGGTTGCGGCAAACATTTTTTGCTGCAGAAATTTGCATAAACCTTCAGAGAACTCTCCTCACACCCAGACAACTGCTTCTCTCCTCCGGACTTCTTAGGGAATCTGCTTGGAGAGGTCTATAAACCGTTCAGAGAAAAATAAGGACACCAATGTTAACACTAAGTGAAAGAACCAAGTGATTTAGGTTCTCTGTTTGCAAGGACCAGAAACAAAAGAGGATGTGGGTCTCAATGGTTCCTAGAGAAAAGTCAGTTCAAGGATTGCCATTTTGTGAACTTCCACAAAGCCCAGCACATCCCTTATCTCTGCACTGGAGGAAAGAGTGCAAATATGGCTGCCTTTTCAGTGCAAAGGGTCTTATCCCAGCCCTTCTTCCCCAAGCTGAAAAGGAGGGTCATAAAGCTCTGCTTTTATCTGAGTAGAGAGGGAGAGAAAAATAGACCATTGAGATTATTTCTCAGAAAATTTTAGAATTGAATAATTTGTTCAGTTACACATGAATAAATTAGTGTAAAATGTTCTATCTAGTTTGGGAGGGCCCAACAACCTGCCCCATTTTCTTGTATAATTAGAAACATTTTTTTTTTATTCTTCAGTGGAGAATGTGTTGCTATTTCACACCCAAGTTTGTGTTGTCTGCTTCTCCAGTGTTTGTTGACTCCTTGGGCATCTGGAGGTAGACAGGGAAAGATATAGAACATTTTAAAGGATCCTGGCTGTTGCTATAGTTCCTTCCAAAAAAGTTAAAACCCACTGACTTTTTCTGGAAAGAATATGACTTTTGCTGACAAATGGCAACAGAAGTTCTTAAATCAGAAACATCCAAGGTCATCGGAACTCTCTCAAGAAATACAAATGGCTTGCTTCAGAGGGTGCTGTGCACTTCCTGCTTAGGTGCACATCCACTGAGGTATTTACTGAGTGCAAGGATGTTAATAGCAGAGAACCTACACATAGACATTCAATATAAATATTTACACACATTACTAGAAGTCCCAAGACAACGTCTTTGAAAGGATGAGGGGAAGGAGTTACCTCTTTCTGGCAAGTTCTCAAGTCCGATGGCCATGCCCATGCATTGATGATGAGGAGAATGCTAGAACTAGCCAAGGACATTGACTTTTCAGCGGAGGGTCACTGGAGCAGCTCCCATCAACACTGCAAAGGGAATGTGACTCCTACCTTTGAAGCAAAATGACTTTTTTTCAAGGCTGAAACTGGGGACTTGCCCTTTCCCCGAATAAATTAAGCTTCTCTCTTCTTCAATATGACTTTCAGCAGGCTTTTCAGTGGGCAAGCATTTGGGGGGCAAGGGAGGAGGAGAGAAACTAGAATTACATTACATGGAAATGAGAACTACACTTAGGGGAGACTTAAAAAGCAAGGGGGTTCAAAGGGCATCCAGAAAGATTGCTTCTTTCCTAACCCAGTACTGAGGATATTTCTGCCTAGATAAAGGCCAGGCACTGGAAGGTCAAACTGTTATTTTGGAGTGGACAAGTATCAAACCATTTCCAGCCTGTGAGCTGGTTGTTGACACTCCTACCACAGCAACTCCATGAAATGGGAGGGACCCTAATTTATGGTGGAGAGAGATTAGGGAAGAGAGCTGAGTTCTTGGTTTGCAGATCCCTGGTTTTCTGTGCAAGATCACTGGCTCTGGCTTGCCAGGAGAGGAGAAAGGCAAACCCTACAGTGCTTGGCTGCCTTTCCCGAGCAGGAGCGGGCCTTTTTGTGAGGGGAGGGGAAGAGAAAAGAAACCAGCGTCCCCACAACACACCCCTAAAGAGAGTTGGAATCACCAATCTAAGCTCCTGGGCAGTACACCGCATTCATTTGAGCAGATGGTTAGAGGCAAACCAAAACGAAAAAGAAGAAAAAAGAATTTCTGAGAAAAGATGAGAGTGTCAGAAACCATGGAGGCAAGAAAGGCAGAGAAAGCAGAGGAAAGGGACCTAGAGGAAGAAAGACAGAGGAGGGAGGGAGGAAGGAAGACGAAAAAGAGAAAGGGTGGGGGATGCAGTGAAGGAGAGGAGGAGAGAGGAAGAGAGAAAGTGGGGTGGAGGGAGAGAAAGTGGGGGCGAGAGAAAGTGGGATGGGAAAGGAGGAGAAAAAGTGGGGTGGAGGAGGGAGAAAATGGGGGGAGGAGAGAGAAAAGAAAGGAAAAAACATGGCGCTTGCAAGCTGTACGTGCAAAATCCGCAAGGAATTGCAGTAAATTCCTTTTTGTTTGAAGAAAATTTACAACTTGGTAATAGACCTTTTTATGACCTATTTGCGGTCGTCATTGGCTGAGGCTGGTCATGTGCAGGCGCCGCTCGCCTTCACGGCCTTTTTCCTGATTTCCCAGGCGAATTTCCCCCCCGCATTCTGCCATCCTGGAGCCTCACCCCCTCTTTTTCTAACCTTTGTCTCTGCAGAGGTGGGCTACAGTCGCCGGCTGCGGGAGTGCGGGATCCGCGGCGGCCTCGGCTCCCAGCCGGTGCCCAACTTGGCCCCACCGCCGCTTCCCCCCGGCCTCGCGCAGCGGCCTCCGGAACCGGTGGGGAGCCCGCGGGCGGGAGAGTCCGGAAGGAGCCCCAGGCGCCGAAGCCCCGACCGGCGCCACACCGCCCGCCAGGAGCCGCGGGCCTGCTCCGGGTGGCTGCAGCCCCGCGGTCCAGATCAGCTCCTCCTCGGACGAGCGGGTCCATGCTGCCCAGGGTGCGTGTGGCCCGGCAGCACCCAATGGATTACCGCTGCCTCCCTGGCCGACCCCCGCCGCCAGCTCTGCCGCCTCCGGGTAAGATGCGCCCCCTCCTCACGCCCGGGGCACTGCCACCTAGAAGCTGGGGGCGCCCACTCCCTCGCGAAGCTGGCTGAAACCCGGGCAGACCTTCTACACTTCCCTGGGACCTGGGGTTGGCCGTCCGCGCCCCCTGCTTCTTAATCACTCGGTGTCTGAGCGGGCGTCCCCTAGGGTCCCGGGTGGGGTCCCGCTGGGCTGAGAAGTCCAGGGGAAGATCCATTTCCTCTGGAGATTCCCAGAGGTGGATGGCGGTAGGTAGGATCCCTCTACTTGGCTCGAGAACCCCTCAGTCCCCACCCTGGGGATTGTGTAAGTGGTTTCTGGTAGTCACAGCTTTGCTGGGTGCCCCGAAAGGCACTCTATAGTATAGAGTGGTGTTCTGCGGTTTGTCTGTGGTCAGTGGTACTTGGGAGGCAAACAGGTGTTTTGCGAGGGTTGGGGCTTGGCGTGGGGGTGGGGTGGACTCTGTGTACCTAAAACGTACTCAGTTTTTAAATCTAGGGTTTTAGGGGGTGATGCTGATTGGTTTCTGGGGTGTATGGTTTATTGGGCCTTGTGTATGAGGTGGAATGTTAAATATTTTAAATGTTTTGTAGTTTTTAGTGAATTCTTGTGATGACTCAAGAAAGGCACCTCCCACGCCTAATAGTTTGAAAGGTGAATTTGGATTATTTTATGTTACAAAATGGATGCATTTGAGGGAAGGTTGTAGTATCAGGAAATCAGGTGCAGGACTTGGCTAAAAAACCAACTAGACATTTCAGAAATGCGAAGCCTATGTGTGCTCACACATTGTGTATGTTTCCTACTTGGCAAAGTAGAAAAAGGGTAAATATTTTATTTTGCTCTCAGGATGTGCTGTCGTGTTGTGGGCTTTTTCTTTTTGCGTACAAATCAGTGCTCTATAGCAACATTTCCCCTCTATTTCCAAATTACTGAACCGAAACATTATGAGCCAAAAGAAAATATTTGGAAAAAAAAACAAACAAACAACTTTCTTCCACAGATTTTGAACCGCATTTGAGGATTTAGTTCTCAAATCCTATTGCCTATTTACTCACGAACACATGGTGAAATATTAAAACCTTTGGCCAAGCTGCCGCATTGCGCATGGCGTGGACCTGCGCAGGGCGGAGTGTGATTTCCAAAGCATGCAGTGACAAAACTTAAATGTTTCCCCAGATATTCCAATTTAACGGTGTTGGCCATAAAAGCATTTCTTTGTAGAAAGGTGTTTTTAGTAATTGACGATAGTATCACGTTAGTTTCAAAATGGAGGGCCACAACTTGTGGCCAGCTGATGTCTGTGGAATTGTCGTGGATCCCTACGATTTGTAATTTATGATCACTCACAAATAAGAAACTCCAATGACCAAAAAAAAGTGGAATGTCCATGTTTTGTAACTACTTCTCTACTATGGTGCAATGGTTGTTAAGACTAGTCTTTCATATCGATAAAAAAGCATTTATCATATTGAAACGAAGGCCCTTGGTTGGGGGCTCTTAGGCCCTCCCCTGGTAGGTCCAGAGCCTAAGGAGCCCCTAGTTCGGCTGCGACCACAGTGGGGGTGGAAAGGAGCTGAGTCCATGATGGTCAAGCCCTGGTGTTCAAAGCTCCAGTCACTTGTCTTTGGGTTCAGGGGCTGAGCTGGTCCAAGTGACTAGAAACCTGGGCAGGTCCAATTATGCAGCTGAGGGTGATGTCATGGCCATATAGATATGGGGGACTGAAAAGCTCTTTGTAAAAGTGATAGCACTAATAGCTTGTTGGAACTAAAGGGCCGATTGCATCTAAGAGAATAAATAATCTGCAAATCACATTTGAACGCAGGCCACCTAGTCCACGAGGAGACCAGTTAAGGGTTCTGCCACTGCCCGAAATGCCCCCCATTGCCCCTGTTAACCCAATAAACATTTTTCAAGAAATAAAAGGCACTTGGACCTTTAGAGCTCACAAGCTGGGGAGTGTAACTCCCAAAGTCCTTGGCCCGCAGGTCTACGGGTTTGTACATCTGGGAGCCTATGGCACGTCAGGGCCTTGGTGTCATCGGGTCAGGCTATGAGCTGGGTTTGCGCTCTCCCTGAGGATCAAGCAAAACAGCAAAAGCTCGCTATTAGAAATGTGGCCAACCATCAGGGCTGAAAACCAAACGTCGTATGCTCCTCCAAATGCTCCTCCAAATAGATATATTCCGCCAGAATTTTGTTTTCTGAGCTCGAGAAGCAAGGGAAATTGGAACAAAGACAGTATTTCACTCTGGGCTGGCAGGCAGCTGTTAGAGGTATTTACGGCCTTGCCGCAGTGCGGCTGACTAGCGGGGCATGCAGGGGCACCGGAAACGGGGGAGAAGCCACCAAGAACTCGGAATTCCGATTTAAGTCCAGTTTAGGGCCACTTTTCCGGAATTGGTGTGAATATCTACCCTCTTTCTAGGAATTGGTCCCTTAGACTTTATAGTTGTGCAAAATGAGGGAGAAGTTGTGTTCTTTAAACGTAGAATGGTTTTTCCTTGCCCTGATTAACGACTCAGGAGATGCCATACATTAGATATGAAATTGCTGATCCTAATGGACAACCTTGAGAGTGTTAGCAACGCGGGATTGTGCTGCATCTGTGGAACAGAGCTTGCAAATCAGAAAGGACGGTGGATGCTTTTAATACACGTTTTCCTGAAAAAGAAAGGTGCATTTCCTGCCTGTCTGAGATGGGGTGTCTAAGCTCCCTTGCAGGTAGGCGCTGAAACAGGGCACGGTGCCGCACACACCGCCTGCACTGCTCCAAAGCGCCTTGGCTCCATCAGTGTGTGGCCTGGCGCATGTGCAGTGAAATAGCCCCACCCGGAGATCCAACCAGCAAAGCGTGGATGGGGGGAGGGGGACGAGTGTACTCAGAGATGGAAAATATAACCTGATCTCTCCGCTCCTCCCTCAGGAATCGCTACTCATCTTTGTTTGATTCCAGCCTTCAATCTAAATATAGCTGAACGTCTTGCCCTTGACTACATTATTCAATCATCTTGACTCACCACCTCACCCCAATTTAAATCTGTACTTTAGAAACTGCAAATACGAGCTGGTCGCTAAAGGGAAACCAAATCTTTCAAGGTGTTAAAAAAGTAAATACACACATATATGTATAGTTAACAGGTGGAAAGAATAGTTTATATATGTGATCCTCAAGGAAGTGTATAGATTTTTTTCACCCCGATGCTTCTGCTTTCGGGAAAGGCCTTTCCTTTTGGCGCTTGTTCAAACGGCCAAACTGGAGGCCAATCCCATCCAGCGGGACCTTCCCGGTGTCGTGTTGCGCCAACGCAAAACCTTCGAGGGTTCTTTGGGCCGGTGGCTTAGTGGGGAGCGGTCAAATAAATAAATAAATAAATAAATGGAAAACCTAGAGGATTTTCCTCCTGGGCTAGCCTAATTACTGAGGGATGCATGTTCCTGGGACACAAGCCTGTTGTCAGTGCTGGAGAGGGTGCGGTAGAAGGAGGCGTCAAACACCTCTCGACTCCTCTGGCCACAGGCAGCGGGTACCACTGGACGAGCTTCCAGCCTCTGGTCCGGGAAGACCTCCGCGCATAGGACGAAGCTCGGACTTAAGAATATCCAGGCGGGTGCAGTACCCCTGCTCAGCTGTCTGGAGCCTTGTCCAGGAGGAGGCGCTGTAGGACAAGCGTCTCGAGGCTGCAGCAGCACCGGGTAGCACTGGGCGCTAGAGGGAGGGGAAGGTGAGGGAGGGGAGGAAACTTGACCCCGGGTGTCCATCTACCCGCCCTCCACCTCCGCTTTCAAAGTGCTGTATGCCTCTGACGAGGGTCCGGACTCTAAGCCCAGTCCCAGGGGCGGCTTCTCAGATGGGGCGGCAGAGACTGCTTCTAGTCCTGGAAGCCTAAAGGCAGGTTCCGGGGTGGCAGACAAGCTCCCTCACTTTCCTTCGTCTTCCCGGAGGGGGCGTGATTTTCGCGCGCTTGGCTCCTAAGAGCAGGAAACCTGGGTTCTGCAGTAGAGCAAGTCATGCTCAAACCACGGAGTCCCAAGGAGCCCCTTACTCTGGACTGCTGTTCTTGACACTTCACCTTCCCATGACCTCTGCTACCCAGAATGAGCGGTCTTGAAAAGCACAGCATTTTGTGCCTCCTCCTGTGGGCCTTGACCTGGTCCACCTGGAGCAAGGCCTGGGTCCCGGGATTCCTCTGGGGTTCCCTTTGAGAGGCAGGGTGAAATTTACTGATTTTTCGACTTGAGAATTCTGCAGACTGCCCACATGACCTTCTTTCATCATCTCTCCCATTTCAAGCCTTTGGTGGACTCCAGGGGACATTTTTTATACCAGCGTGGCACCCAACTTCAACTGGCTCTAATCCAACCTTATTGATCCTCCATTGTTTCCTAGCCATGCAGTTTTTCGCCCTCCTTTCCCTCTTAGGGCACTAATTCTTAAGGCCTGCATTCAAATCTTGTTTATAACACAGGTTCCTGAGTCTCCCATCAGATTTCTTACTAAATCATAATGTCAGGGGCCTGCAATTTGTAAACACTGTTGCTCTAGAGCAATTAGGATACATACTTATGTCTGAGATCTACTTTATCAAGGGTCTCTCAAGGACATTTACTCATTGCTTTTAGAGGGGACAGGAGAGAGGATTTAGAGAGGGGGGAAGGGAGAGAGAAAGAGAGGGAAAGATGGATGTGAGAAACATGAATTGGTTGCATACTTGCAACAACTGAGGACTAAACCCACAGCCTAGGTGTGTGTCCTGTCCTGGAATTGAATCCAAGACCTTTTGGTCTGTGGGACAATGCCAATAAACTGAGCAACACAGGCCAGGTCTCTCCTGCTTCTTTTATGGTTATTCTGTCTCTAGGGGCTAAGTTCCCTCCACCACTCAGGAACCCCTGTAGTTCCTGGGGCTTGCTCCCTAATTGGGTTTTCTAATGTCACTATCTCATAGGTTGAATAATTGTTTACATTTAGGGAAAGGGAAATTGATCCCTTGCTAACTTGGAGATTTCTAAGTGAGGAGGTTCAGACTACCTTGGTTCAAACTGTTACCACGTACCTGCTGTGTGGCTTTAGGCAAGTAGGGAGAACTCTCTGGGCCTGTAGCCTCATTTGAAAAGTAGGAATAATGAGAGTACCTTCAAGTGTTATGAGGACTTCTACTCATATCACACTATTACACATTAAGCACTATT
This sequence comes from Noctilio leporinus, assembly GCA_004026585.1. Classification (NCBI taxonomy): domain Eukaryota; kingdom Metazoa; phylum Chordata; class Mammalia; order Chiroptera; family Noctilionidae; genus Noctilio; species Noctilio leporinus. The sequence goes on along the minus strand of PVIW01003030.1, from coordinate 82,264 downwards.
TTTTTAAAAGATTTTATTTATTATTTTTAGAGAGAGGGGTAAGGAGAGAGGCAGGGAGAGAGATATATCAATGTATGGTTGCCTTTCACCTGCCTCCAGCTGTGGACCTGGCTGGAGACCTGGCTTGCAACATGGTTATGTGCCCTGGCTGGGGAATGGAACCAGCGACCTTCAAGTTCGCAGGCCAGCACCTTATCCACTGTGCCACCAGCCAGGGCTCAAGCACTATTCTAACTGCTTTACATACATTAATTCACTGGTTAACTATTTAAAAGATTGTTTTACACATAACAAGCATTCAGTATGTGTTGTTTGTCATCAATATTCTTTTTCTGCTGAGCAATCAGGCCAAGACTTTTAGAGCTGAAAGAAGCCTGATTTACTCACCTAATCCTTGAGTTCTACAGAGTAAAAGACAGGTCTAGGCTTGGTCACACAGAAATTGGCAGACCAGGAACACATAGTTCTGGGACACTTCCTATTGCTGTAATTGGCCTCATAGGCCCTGCCCCCTTGGGTCTCAGTGGCTGGCACCTGTCTATAGGTATATTTCATGGCCACACCCAGGAAGAAAGTACCCCTAGCTCCTCAGTGGACAGATGTCAAGTAGGGGAGGCCTCACAATTACATAGACACATCTGCAACTGCTACAAAGGTCTTTTGGCCTTTCCAGAAAGCAGGCTCCACTGTCTACTTCCTGCAGTCACCCAACCACCTATCAGTCACACATGCCAGGGCAAGAACCCTCTTTTATAGCCCTAGAGCAAACACTGTCTTCAGTCTCAAAGTCTAGAGCAAGATAGAAAAGCAAAAGGCCAGTGGACAGAAGGAAAAATCAGGAGTGCTCTATTCCACTTTAATCTGCTTGTGTTGACTGGGCCATAGCTTTCAACCTGGGCCATAGTGAAGCCAAGGCCTTTGAGCTTCACTTAAAAATCTCCATCAGCCCTTCCAAATTTTTGAGATTCCTTATATCTTTTAAAAAGTTATGTAAATACTATCTCAGGCTATAACACACATACATACATGTACACACCTCCTGCAATCCCTTAGGTTCCATTCACTTAGCCCTAGCCTCCATGACTTCCACTTACAGATTTTTCCTACAAGGGCCTCCACAGCCCTTGGCTAAGATACTTCTCTTGGTTTACTCAGGAGCCCACCTGAGTCATATTTTCTCTCCAAACTCAGAAAGCCTCTTTTGCTATCAACCATATAGGTGGAGTTTGGCCCATGGCATATGACAATGCTGTAGACCCCCAACCACCTCCAACTTCTTCACCATGTAACTGCCATTCTTGGTTCTCAAAGGATGGTCACCCAAGACCTATCCCTTCTTGGGACACTGGAGCCTTTTCTAGCCACTGACCCCACTGTCAGAGATCCTGCACCAGGGCCCATTCTTTTGGATATCATCTTCTCTAACTATTGAAGTTTTCTTCTGTGATCACCTTTGTTCCCAGAGGACACAAAGCCAAAGCTCCAATGAGTAGATTCTATGGTAGGGGCTAAGGATGTGGGTGGCAGGAAAAGTGTTCATCTTTCAGCAACAGAGCACAGTACTAGGAATATGAAACTATAATTCTTTACTGCTTGGGACTCCCTGATCAGCCCTTCTCTGGCTCTACTCCCAGAATGTGTCCCTAAGTGCCAGGCCTGGGCATTCTCCTTTCTCCTTCTGTCCCTGGCCCAGGGAGTTCATCCACACCTATCCTGGTTTTGCAGATGTTTAGCTTAAGGGAAGAGTTAATGCTACCTCTAGCAAGAAACCTCTTAAAAGTCAAGGTCAGAATACTCATACCTGGGGCCACATAGCACGGGCCCTTTGGGTGGGCAGAAGGCACACCTGATTACATTTGGAGTACAGCGATACTCCATTCCTTCCTGGGAGCTGTTCTGGCTCCTGGGTTGAGAAGAGCTTTGTAGGGACACTACCTTACTTACTGGAGCTCTCTGGGAGGAATTCCCAGAACTGGTTCTTTCTAGCCAACTGGGGAAGGACAATGCCAACAGTCTCACTCTACCCAGAAACTAATTTCTTACTGGTTTTTAAGAAGGGTTCAGCTTCTCCTCCCTTACCTTCTCTTTTATTATTATTGCCAATACCATTGAAAGTCCTTGAGAAAATCCCAGCAACTTAGTCCAAGCTGTCACCCCTGGTGCTCAAAGTTCTTAATAGATGGAGTTTACTCTTCCCCATCTCTACTCTCTCATTCATCTATAGAAGCCCAGGACATTGGGGATTTGGGCAGCGGGTACAAAGGAAGATTGTAGGAAAGTAGACACTCTCTTCTTAATCAGATTTCCTGGCTGTCCTAAGATTAGAAAGTAACTGGAGGTGTCTGCCTCACTGTCTTCCTTTCTTTTCTCCCTCCCTCTGTGATAGTTACTTTCCTGTTATTATCTAAATATACACAGTAGGCTGTTTAATTGTATTCATTTTCTGTAAACCACAATGAAGACTGAAAGCAAGTCCCAATCACTATCCTTTATCATCATTCATTAAAAAAAAAAAATCTGCTAAACTCTGACTAGCTAGGTGCCAGGCATTGTTTCAAACACCATCTCCTTAGATTGGTCTTCTGCTTACCTCACCCCACCCTTATAAAAGCTTATTACCATAATTGCCTAGACAGTCTACATCCATTGATTAGTTCTGTTTTGTTATCTTAAGGAAAAATAAAGAAAGCTTTTCCCACCCTCTCAGAGTTTGCTCATTTTTTACAGTGGTTTAACAGGGACTAATTTTGAAGCTGCTCACCTAGGGCTAACAGAATCAGAATCCATTTTTAAAGGGTTGATCTTTACATTTGTTTTAAAAACCAATGCTACCAAATGTAAAAGAAAAGATCCTCATAAGTGGTTTATTGGGGGGGGGGGGTTATGGGTTGTCATACAGCCTGGGCTAACAGCCCCCTGCTTTCTAGCTAATGAATGTCAAATCAGGAAATGGGTTTAGAAATGTCTGGAGAATGGGTGGAAATTAGTATGCAAAGGGATCTTTGTAGACAGGGATCTCTTTCATGGACTTGATGGGACTTGCTGATGAGAATTTTTGCAACTGAATTTGACTTAGAAATCACGTGTGTGCACGCACGCGCTGTACAAATTTACATAGAACATCCAGTCTTTTTGTCAGAATTGTATAAACCACACATGTTTTTACACAATTCAGTGGCAACTCAGGCTATGAAAGGATGCTGGGGATCAGTTCTTCGTACTTCTGTTGGTAGGAGCTGGGAGCCTTTCTCACCCCACCTCCTCCAAACATGGAAAGTCACACTCCGGTAGAGCAGCCCTCAGGCCCAAGCTCCTTTTCTAGGCTTTCTCAGCAGGAGGACACACTCCCCCAGCTCTCTTAGGTTCTCCCCCTGGTGGGAGTGGCAGTTCAGGAGGAGGGGAGAGGACCCACCCAGGTTTGGGCCCCCCGACTATGAGCCCGGAGCCCAGTGGTTGGGGCACTGTGGAGTGGGGGCATCTGACTTCCTGGGCTTGGGTTCCTTGAGAGCCTCATTTGCTTCCTCACACCCTCTTCCCTTCACACCAGGGCTGTTTTATTGTTTTATAACCTTCTTTAGAGTTTCAGTTGCCAAAGATTCCGATGGGGCTATTCTCCACTTTCTCACTTTACCAAACCCCAAGTTTTGCTGTTTTAAGCAGTTTGGTCACTTGCAAAGGCTCTCCTTTCAGATCTAAGCAAATTATAGAAACCTCTAGGTATGTGGCTACCTTCAACTTTGCTGAGCCACTCCATAACAAAAACCAAGTGTTAACTCCAACTGCCACCCCACCCCCAAGCCCACCCAGCCTCTCCCAACCACCCTTTTTTCTATTGATGCTTGAACAAAATCTCAAATAACTTCTGGTATAAGCAAGTAAAAAATGGCCTTTTATTTTTCTTTTTGTTTATTTACCATATCTATAGCTAGAAAATGATCGAAATAAAGGAGTTGAAGGTACTCACAGCGAATGCAGCCAAAGAATCATAAGACATGCCCACCAACCAGCCTTTTCCAAATAGCACTATCTCCCAACTTAAACAGACGTCTCTGAAAAGATGCTATTTGAAAAGCCTGGGGTATTGATATGAATATGACCCTCTTACATCCTGGATATTTGGAACTATTTAAATGTGAGGGAACAGTTGCAATGAACCTTTATTTAGTGAATAAAAGTTTAAAGCCAAAGGTTATTTATGGTTCTGCAGAGATGGGACCTGAATGGCTATTTACGAGCACGTGATTCCAATAAACTTTGTTTTATGGCTTGAGAGTTGACAAGCCAAAATATAATTCCCACCATAAATTAGGTTAAGAGCATACAAGTGCAGATGCTTGGTTCCTGGAGCAGCGATAGGAAAGTGAGAGGTTCCAGCTAGCGCCCGGCTCAATGGAGGCAGTTCTACTCCCAGCTCCCATGCCCACTAGGAAGAAAACCAGTAAGTCATTTACTTTTTCCAGGACAGCTCCAGGGGTGGGGGATTTTTTGGCCTCCCTTTTTCTCCTGTGGTGAGAAGAAGTCTCTTCAAAGTTAAGTCTAATTTTAGCCTAAACCTAAATTAACAGAGAGAAGGGGAATCCTGGTTTTCTTCCCTTCGTCTGGACCCAGAAAGTTAGGAATTGAGAATTTCCCACCTCCCAAGAGGGACTTACTGTCTCTCTCTTCCCCATGTAGAGCATCTGTTTCAGAAGTGGAATAAGACAGTGGTAGTCTAGGTGGAAAGAGAGAGAAAAGATGAGGATGGTGATGGCTTTGCTTCTGAGATTTCTCAGAGAAGACTGTTATCCTAGAATAAAACTAGAGGAGACAGAAAACTTAACACTGGACACCGGTCCCCCGAGAGGACCACTTGCTTGTTTTGTGGGGTTGCTTTGTGGTTTCTTCAGCAGCAATGCTGACAAAATCGTGCCATGTCCACAGAGCTGGATAACAATCTAAAGCATGGCCATTTACTTCGAAACCCATTGATTTTCCTCCTCCTAGGTTATCATTTGAGTCCTCATTTCCCTTGAAAATAGCTCTTTGTTTTGAATTGGAACATAAGTGGGAAGGCAAGTTCCAGCTTGCCTGGTCTTTCTTTGGAAAGGGGAAGACAGGATTGGGGAGCACTGGTTTGGGGCTGGGGAATTGGAAACCAGTATGAAACTGGAAAAGGGGACTGAATTTCTTCTAACAGGAGATAGATGAAAAGCCGGGGATGGGGACAGATGCAGCAACTGCCACCTCCCAAGTGGACCTGCGCCCACCCAGACGATTCTGCATAAGGAAACACACAAAGGCCCATTTTCTCCTCTCTTCCCGTGTTCCCACTGGGGAAACCCTGTTACAAGCAGCCTGAGTCGGGCCAAGCAACCAGTAAGGTTTTGCCCAAGGGTGCGAGGAGAAGGGAAGGTGAAGTAGGTCATACTCTCTTACTCGGTGAGTGTGCCCTTGAGGACTGCGGTGTCCGCTCAGCGGAGAACTTGAAGTCGTTTCTGGGGGCGGGCACCCAAAGCAGTGAGGTCTTTGTATTGGTGGGGTGACTGGGCCTTGTCACTTTACTGTGTATCATCTATCTCTGTTTTATTTTCCTGTGCAATTTAAGTGATGCTTGTTTTCATTGCAACAGGTTCTGGACCAGGAGGAACCGCCGCTGTAAGTACCTTCCCGTTTCTTCCGAATCCCGAAGAGGCGATGTGAATAGCTGGAAAGGTGGCGGGCAAGGGCCGCGCCAGGGGAGTGGGCGGCGGAAGAACGGCCCAGCCTACCCTGGCCTGGCGATGGGAGGGGAGCTCGCTTTGGAAATGAAAGCTCTAAATTGAGCTCCTGGGAAGATTTTTTGGGGCCTAGTTCACTGTCATCTAAGGGAACGTGCTCACGCAGGCTTTCAGCCTTGTCTTTTTGGGCCTCACTGGACCTTCCTGGCCTTTCGCAGGGCTTCCCAGCTCGCACAGGTGCAGTTCCGCTGCGGAGACCGCTTCTATTAAAAGCTTGCAGTGAATTATCATTCCGCCCTAATATGTTGCGATTAGCATTGCCTTCTGCTAGAACCAACCTGCCAAACACCAAGGCAACGCGATCTTCCTTCGCAGCCCAGCCCAGTTTAACCCGGTGCCGCCTGGCCCACAGTTCTCTTGGTTATCATTATTATTGTTTTTAATAAAAAGAAGAAAGAAGAGAAAAAAAAAAAACCCAAAACACTCTATGGCGGGTGTGTTGAGTGGGCCCGCTTCCGAGAAAGGCTGCGAATTCTGAGCTCTAGGTGGAAGTCCCTCCCCCGGTCCCAGCCTCTGCGGTTTGGGCTCTCGGTTGGGGACACCGGCTGGGGGAGGAGGGAAAATAGCTGTGGCCCTTCTAGTTCACCTCCGCTGCTCTATAGCTTCAATTAGAGAATTTCTGTTCCTAAGCTGCTGGTGTTGCAAACAAATATGTGGGTGGGGATTGATTGGGTGGGGTAAGGTGGAGGCATGGATTCTTGGTGTCCTGGGCTGGGAAGTTGGATCCTTCTGAGTTGCATGTGCCACGGAAGACAGGTACATATCTCAGGAGGCCTTGGTGAAGTTTCAGGAAGACTGTCTTGTTAAGGTGAAGGTAGTGGTGGAAAAATCAAAGGGGGAAAAATTAAACCAGTGGCCCCTCCGTCACTGCAAAGTGGAGATGGTTTTATTTTAATAAGAGATGGAACACTAGAGGGCTGTAGGAATCAGGCACCCTTCCTCTCCTCTGTCCAGGAGCTGGGACTTGGCTCTGGGCCAGGTTTCTTTGCCCTCCAGGTCGGCAACCTAGTCAACTCCCTGGGGGTTGCACTCACCCCCAAGAAGCAGAGATTTGCCCAGCACAGAATCCCTTCTACAAACCAAGCTGGGCTCCAGCCTGGAAAATCTGGTATCCCCAGAACCCTCTTGTTTTGCCCCTTTTCTGCCGCTGCTCTGGCTGTTGGGTGCTTATCCTTACTGATGCTCCTGGTTTGAAAACCCACATTCAGTACCCTGTAGCTGAATACAGCACAAAAACCGAGGAGATCAAAAGCATTTGTATGAACAGTTGTGAGGGAGGTGAATATTTAACGCTTTTGTTCATCAATAACTCATTGGCTTTGACCTGTCTGAACAAGTCGAGCAATAAGGTGAAATGCAGGTCACAGCGTCTAACAAATATGAAAATGTGTACTCTCACTGAGTCCCCACCCAGCCCAGCAGGATCCCCCAATTTGTCTGGATAAATAAAGCCTGGGCCCAGTGTCCCGAAGCCAGTGGGTATGTGGGAGTACTGGCAATAGGGAAAATTGGGGGCAACCTCCCTGGGCCAAGGGAGGTGGGCTTGGTGCAGCATCAGAACTCTTGAGAGAATTGACACCAGGAAATCCCTACGAAATATCCAAAAACACTGGAACCAACAGATTGGGATAGGGTAGCGGGGAGGGGAGACTGCAAAGTGCAGAATAGAAGCAGACAGCCAATTCTGCCAAGCTGGGGGCTGGGGGGCAGAAGGGAGTCTCTTTGCCCAACCCCCCACGCAGAAACTAATTTTTGAATCTTGAAGAGAAGATAAAAACAAAAAAAACATTTTAATACCTCTGACCTACGGTCAGGGATCCTAAAGTTCCACTTGAGCCCGGGCATCCCTCTGCCCCTGAAATGCATTAGGGCCTTGAGTGCATCTGTGCTCTTGGTGCCCTGAATGGGGGTGGGAGGTGAGCCGCAGACAGCACTGAGGCAATGGAGCGGGCGCACATTTCGTGAACTTTTGTACTCGTGCGCTGCTGTCGGCAAAGCAAAAATAATGAAACTTTGTGATATGTTTGTAAATGATTTCGAATGACCCCTTGCCCTGCCCTTCACCATTAGTGCGAGGGCCCCAGCGCAGGGTAGCTCCGTGCCAGTAAGCAGCGCCTGCCTCGGGGGTCTGCAGCAGCAGCAGGACCAAGAGGCCAGCCACCAGCCGGGCTCAGGGCCCAGGAAGGTAAATGTGAGACTTCTTGAAGAACTAGCTTTGTCAGCCAATCTGGCTTGCCTGGCAGTGTGAAAAATAATGGACAGAGGATATATATTCCTCTCTTGTCTGTCTTCTACCACCAAGAGCATTTGATTCTTTCTGGAAAATACCACTTGATAGGGGGATGGTATTTGGATCTGGAGAAGGGAGATAATAAAACAACCACTTCTGGGATGGATTATTTTTGCTTCTCTAAGATGACTGTCCTGGCTCCTCGACTGCTCGCTAACCCTAGCCCTAGTAGAAGGATGGGGAACTCGGTGCTGCAAATTGCCACCAAGCCCTTCAGGCTACCTGAGCTGTCTCTGAAAATGCGGGTGACTGTGTTGGGCTGGTGGTGGCTCCGTGGAAGAGGGCAAGGCTGGCAGCGGTGTGGGTACGTGATTTGGGTGAAACCTGGAGGTAGTAACGTTGTCTATATATACCCTGTAGAACCGAATTTGTGTGGTATCCACATAGTCACAGATTCGATTCTAGGGGAATATATGGTCGATGCAAAAACTTCACTTTTCTCCAAAATAGCCAGAGTTTCGGAAGGAGAGGCCAGAAGCAGCTGGGGTGGGTCAATCGCCTCTTTCTTTTTTATTACATTGGACGCCAGGAGGACCGACTGAGCCTAGTGACACAGAGCACCCTTTTCTTTGAGAAGCCCTTCATCTTTATACAGAGGCTCCTGTGTACACCATAATTGGTTGTACAAATTCAGGGCCAAAAGCCTAGGTTTTGGAGGCTTGGGGGGTGAAGTCTGAGGCCAGGTAGCCCCAGCTCTGCCCTCAAGAAGCACAGGGTTGGAGGGTGCCCAATGAGGGGTTCCTGGGAGACTGCTAATGTGGGAAGGAGGCAAGCTAGAAAGAAAGTGTGCAGGGCCCTTTGGGATCCATTTGGGTCGGGTAGGGGTGCCCTCACTATCTTCCTGGCACACCCTTCAGCTTCACAGGCTGAGGCAGTGGGAGACTTGTCATACCCGCAAGGCCCGGCTTTGGCTGAAAACATCCCAGCTTGGGCGCTCACAGAAAGCTTGGTGGTTACTCATTGCCTAAATTGATTCAGGCCAGTCAGATTGTGGTAACTTTTGGGTGACCCTGAGGAAGACAAAGCCAGGACTCGGCCTTTGTATGGCAGTCCCCGATGGGAGGATGAGTTGGCGGGCGCTGGGTTGCAGGGAGCCCTGCCTGCTGGGGCACTCTGCCCAACTCAGAAGCTACCTCATTCACTTGCCCTTTGGTGTCCACACCCCAACAGATATTGGGGAGTCATTCCCCTTGAACTGTGCTTACTTCGGAGGGGCTGTTTTCAGGAGGGTCGGTGAATGGAAAGGGCACTGGAGGTTAGCAAAATCAGAGGCAGAGAAAAGCTGGGATTACCTGTGGGGGATGAGGGTGCTGGGGATCAGAAGTACATTAACATCCGGTGAGGGCCCTCCTATGTGCCACAGCGAGTCCCTTGATTACACGTATGTTATTTAGTTAAATTTGTGAAAATTATGAGATGCTCACCAACCCGGTGATAAACTCGCTCCCTCGCTATTGGCTGGCTTGGTCACATGGCCGCCAACTTTATTCAGTTGACAGCAAGTAGGAGGGCCCTATGGAAGGAGAAAAAAAGACAACACGAGAAAAATTAGTATTTTCTACCTTCTGAAATTAATGGCCATGAGTTCCTATATGGTGAACTCCAAGTATGTGGACCCCAAGTTCCCTCCGTGCGAGGAATATTTGCAGGGCGGCTACCTAGGCGAGCAGGGAGCCGATTACTACAGCGGAGGCGCGCAGGGTGCTGACTTCCAGCCCCCGGGGCTCTACCCACGGCCTGACTTCGGTGAGCAGACCTTCGGAGGTGGCCCGGGGCCGGGGTCCTCACTGCCCGCGCGGGGTCACCCTCAAGAGCCGGGAGGCCACTACGGCGCCCCGGGAGAGCCGTGCCCAGCGCCTTCTGCGCCCCCGCCCGCACCCCTGCCAGGAGCGCGGGCCTGCAGTCAGCCTGGCGGCCCCAAGCAGCCACCCCCCGGGACGGCACTCAAGCAGCCCGCTGTGGTCTACCCGTGGATGAAGAAGGTGCACGTGAATTCTGGTAAGGCATGGGCCGGCAGCCTTGGTCTGGTGGGCCCCGAGAGGGGTGGAGTGGATGGGGGGCTTCAGTGGGCGCCTCAATTACTCTCTCCATAAATTTTTATAGCTGAAGGAGCAGGCTGGGCCCCTGTGGCTGGCTGCTTGTCTGTGGGCAAAGAAGGGGGCGGAGATGGGGGTGGGGTGGAGAGGACTCCATTTTCAGTGGAGGAAAAGGGGCTTTCCAAAATACTTGGAAATTCCGGAGCTTTCAGTGGGCTAGGGAGACGGGCGCTCAGTTAGGGATCCCTGCCTGCTTGCTTGGGGAGTGTGTAGGTGTGAGGGGTGGGCAGGAGTGAGCCTGCGCTGGGAGAGAGGGTGGGAGGGAGGGAGAGCAAGCTTGGAGCTTAGGGAGGGCCTCGGGCCTCAGGGCGCGCCAGGAAGTGAGCAGCAGTGGCCAGGGGGCCTAAGTAGTGGTCAGGCGCAGACTTGACCACGCTGTCTGTTTTGCCTCTTAGTGAACCCCAATTACACCGGCGGCGGGGAGCCCAAGCGGTCCCGGACGGCCTACACTCGGCAGCAAGTCCTAGAACTGGAAAAGGAATTTCACTTTAACAGGTATCTGACGCGGCGCCGTCGGATTGAAATCGCTCACACCTTGTGTCTGTCTGAGCGCCAGATCAAGATCTGGTTCCAGAACCGGAGGATGAAGTGGAAAAAAGATCACAAGCTGCCCAATACCAAAGGCAGGTCCTCGTCGTCCTCATCCTGCTCCTCCTCAGCTACCCCCGGCCAGCATTTGCAGCCGCTGGCCAAGGACCACCACACGGACCTGACGACCTTATAGAAGTGGGGACCCTGGGCCCATCCCTCCCTACGCTCCCGCCTGAGCCGAAGTTTGCGGGGGCAGGCCGGGCCTACTGTCACCTCACTGGGCTCTAAGGTACTGTAGGGTGGGCCTGGGACATGGAGGCCGCCCAAGGACTAGGTTAGCATCCTTCCGGAGGGCAGCCCCCTCCCAGGAGCCGGTAACGGGATGGAAAGGGGGTGGGATTTTCTAAGTATATTATCATATGGCAGGAGCTACTGAGAACACAGAACCTTGGCGAGTCATTAAAATCATGAAAAATCTCCGCTGTTGGATTTTGAATTTGCAAATGAAGGTTGAATGCTTTATCCCAGTGTGAATTTGAACATCCTCCCCCACCCCACCCCTCCAGGGATCTTCGTGGTTTAATAATGTGGGGGAGTTGAGGCAGCAGGTTGGCCACCCCTGTGCTAGGTGGAAGCATGAGAGCTGGGGCAGGATTTCTGAACTTTCTGAGTTGTCTATATAATTTCCAGTGTGAAGGAAAAAAAATGTATTTTTTCGTTCCCACTGGCCCCATGCCCAAAGAAATGAGTTTAAGAAGGAAATGGAAACGGGTTATTTTATGTTTAGATTATATTTGCTTAAATATTTATTTGCTAGGGAATGGGGTACAGGAATAACTGACATCTTAATGCCAAAAACCTTAAGATGGTGAAAGGGGCCGAGTTTCAGGGAGCAGAATCAGAGATATGTGGACTTACCTCTGGCTGTAACTGGTATTTTGAACCCCACCCCCTTCCTATTCCCCGGAAATGTGTGTGTGGGGGGCCCTTAATCCTTCTAGAGGGAAGCAAAGGGTCCACTCTGAGTTGAGTTCTTGAAAATATACTTCCACATGTGCTTTTTTCAGCACTGTGCTACAACCAATTCTGAGTGATTAAAGGAAAGAGGAAAAAAAAGAAAGAAACAAATGGTCCAACATTTTTCTTCTGGGGAAAGAAAACAAAACCTCTATGTTCTGGGTCATTAGATAATGACTGAATTTTCTGTTCCAACTGAATTCCAAATGCCCAAATAGCCCATATAGTAATATTTTATAGGAATTGGTTTATGTCCTATATGGGAGAGGGGGGTGTTCAGTAGCGTTGGGGTGGGGGGGAGAAAGTGGGAAGTGGAGAATGTCTTTAAAAAAGAAAGAAATTGAAACTAGAAGTCCACAAAAGTTGGTCTTAGGGGTTTCCCCCTGAGGTTTTAATTTTTAAAACAAATCTTGAAGTTGTTCTCAATCCCTTAGTTAGAAGCAAAAATTGTGAAAGTAGAAAAGTTTCCTGGCCTCTTCCTTGCCTTGAGAATAGTGGTTTAAAACAATCACTCTCAAACAACAGGATAGATGTTCTTTAGTCATTTTTCTTATGCCTTGCCTGGGAAGGGTTCAAAGCTCATTTTTCTAAAATGCTGACCCTTAGGGATAAAGGGGAGAAGAGTCAAAGGTAATGACCAGGGTTCATATACTCAAATGAAACAAGGCTTCGAAAGTTTAAACCCCAAAGCCTCAGGCTCCAAACAGAAACCCCAGGTTGTAGCTATGGAAAAGTGGTAAAAGTGGGGAGGGAGAAAGGGTGAGCTTGGAAGAGATCATCAGAATTGGGGTTACTTTTTCAATGCTTCAGAACACTTTAGGTTTTAGTGGTAATTTAAAAAATACATTTAAGTGTAGGGGAAAGAAAAGACTTTTCCCTGCAGCCATGTTCTTTGGTTCAGTGTTTCCTGAGAGCTGAGGGCAGGTATTCACTGGAGTCCCTAGGCTGAAATTCCCTTCTCTAAAGTATCTTCCAAGCCTTGGTCTTTTGTATTAGACCCTGGGGACAGCTCTTTGTTCCTCTTTGGGGTGAGCCTGGCTCTCAGACTTGCACATGGCAATACTTGAATATCAGCATGTCGGGATATTAAAGATGGATATTCCTGCATTATTCACATCATTGTTTCTGTGACAAAAAGCACAGAGTTCATACATAGTCAAGATGTCTTTTTTCTGATGCCCTCACGTTGAGAAGTTGAAAAGGTATTTTACTGAAGTTCGGGGCTAAATTACAGAATCAGGTTCATCCAGAGGACAAATTTTCTATTCGATTAGCTGTATTTCAGCCGGGAGGACTGACCTCTAAACCCTTAACCTTTTGGACTTTAACTACCCTTCTCTTCTTTTTTCCCCCCTCTAACATGGAGAGCAGTCTTTGGATGTAGCATTTGAAAAGAGCCGCTATCCTCAGGCAAGTTGAAAAGTTTCTAAGGTTCTTTCCTTAAACCCAAATCTGTGAATACATTTAACTTCTCCTTAGAAGGAGAGAAAAGTATATATATTTCCACAGCATCCAACTACATATACAGGGGTGGGCAAAATTAGATTGACAGTTGTAATACAAATGAATAACACAATAATTAATAAACAGTAATACAAGGATAAACTCTGCTTTGTGTTCTCACAACTATAAACCTACTTTTGCCAACACCTGTATATTATAGATTATTATATAGATCTCCCCTCTTCCAAAAAGTTCAGTTCACTTACCCTAGCTTTAGACAAAGTGCCCAAATTCCTTAACAGGGTTTACCTCTGCCCCAGCAGAAAGCTAAGAGGTGTATTTTGATGAATAAAATCCAAGCTCATTCTCAAACATAGCCCATTACTTAGGAAGGTAACTTAATCAGAGGAACAACTTCTTTGTTTATAAATCCTCGGCTCTTCTTCTCAGCTTCCAGGGATTGTCTTTTGAAATGTTAATAGAGTCTGGATGGCCCAGAGGGCAGCTTACAACTTTGTGGTCCCAACTGGACCCTACCATCCATTTGGGCCTACAGGAGTGGGGCAGGGAAGAAGCAGGGCCCCGCCAACCACCTAGGGTAGGGAAAGGAAATGAGTTTCCATCTGGGAACGTGCTCTGGAGAAAGCTAGATGTGGACAGGCTCAGTGCCCATTTGCTTTTATTTGTTTCTACTTTGTTCCCCCAAATATAAGCCAGAAGTGTTTGTTTTGGTGTTTTGTTTTAAGCTGTATTAGGTCCTTGAAGAGGGGCAAATAAGTGTTTGCTGAGGACAGTGCTCCTCAGACTCCACCTCACTTTATCCAGTCTTTTGTTGGGAGGTGACATTGGCAGTCAGCTCATGTCACACAAGTTACTTTTTAAATAGAATTGACCAATGTTCTCTGCCACTGATTAAAGTATTATTTATACTAATTGTTGCCTGTAGTTTTGATGTAATTCATTGATCTATATTTGAAATAATAAAAGGTATAGCAAAATCTCCCTCCTGTTTGGTGCCTTCACAAAAGCATTCTTCATTAAGTCTCCTGAAAGCTAACATTCAGTATACACTACTTTTTATCTTTTGTATTGTGCCTGGCATATGAAGTTGAAACGATGTAAGATGTAGCCATTTGATCATTACATCCTCCCCTTACATACATCCTCCCAACTTGGCCACTGTAGTTTGTGAGCATTAGGAAGCATAGGATTGAATTCAAGCTGCTGGGCAGTGGGCATTATTTTTTAAAGAAAAGTAAGTTACTGGCCTTAAAGGAAGCACCAGGCTGGCTTTCTGCGTGGCTCCAGTCAGCCACAGACCCCTTTAGCTTCTGTGACTGATGGGTGAGAGTCCACCCCACCCCCCAACTTTAAGAGAGGTTGTAAGGGGTGCAGGGTTCTGGGCAAAGCTGGGACTGGTCCATGGCTGATCTGACATGACCCCTCTGGCCTCAAATCTCGGGCTTCTACTTTTCCTGAGCTGCTTAGCCCCACTGGGGCTTCCAGCACCTGCCCCTACTTCCTCCAGTGCCCACTTTGCCCTCCAGACGACAATAAACACTCCCCACTATAAAAAGTGGCGTGCGCTATTTTTATCGCGAGGGCTTTTTCACGTTTTGGCTTCACTTTGAAGAGGGGCCAAGACAGGAGTTCCAAAGTAGATGGGGTGGGAGGGCCTTGCTCGAGACAGGAAATGAGCAGAATGCGTAAAATCAGACATGTGTCCTTAATATATGGAAGCGCTCGCCTCAGACGCGTGGACATGTGTATTTATAAGTGCGTAGACAGAAGTTTAAATATTCAGACAAATTTTATGATTGTCCTTTGCCTGTCTTCTGGCTAATGGCTCCTCCTGTGCCCACCAATACATCAATAGGCTGTGTGTGTTGAATCACCGGCTAGGATGAGGAGAAAGCGAGTGCATAGCCCAGCCCGCTGGAGTACAGTACAGTAAATGGGCCCCTCGGCAGGCAGACAGCGCTTCCCGCCCGCCCGCCCGCCATGTTGGGGAGCCCTCCCTGCCCCCCTCGCCGGGCTGGCCGCCCTGGCTCGCTGGCAGCTGGGGGAGGGCCTTTCATAACCCGGAGAATTTTCAAAGTGCGAGGAAGATGATAAGAATAGATTTCTACAAGTCCCGGCCACGTGATTGGCGAAATAATTAATTCAGCACGTCCCTTAAGAAACACGGAGTCGTCATTAATCTGCCACGCAAAGGGCTCTCTTCGACTTGGAAAGTGCAGGGATCCCAAGAATATCACCCGCCCAGGGGGGCCCCCCATACGGCTCGCACGGGAGTGCGGCCGCAGGTAAATATTTTGGCGACTTTTATTTCTTCAGATTTAAATCCTTAATGAATTTAGCTGTCAGGGCCGCTGACAAATAGTTCCTTTTGCTTCCTGATTTGGAACTGCGCACAGGCGAGAAGTTGTTAGTGGCTTGGATGGTGACCTTTGGTTCAGCAAAGCTTTGCACTTATGAAAAATTACTGAGTGCGGCCGAGTGTGTGTGTGTGTGTGTGTGTGTGTGTGTGCGTGCGCGTGAGAGAGAGGGGACAACAGGGCGAGGGTGCGCGCGGGCTGCTTGGAGACAACAGGAGTTGTAAAAACTGCCCGGCTGGGGGACGCGCCAGGCGCACTCCGGCCGAGGTTGCCCGGTCGCCTGTGTCTACCGGGAACAATAGTCGCTGTCATGGCATCTGCCGCCTATTCTTAAACCGGTGAGAAAAGGCCCCAGCCCTCTTTTCAAGCGAGGGTCGTAAATTTTTCTTTGCGTCATAATAGGAGGCTATAAAATCGAGTTGAAATTTTACCCCAGGCAGGTTTTAACCAACAGATAATGATTTCCGAGTTGCTTCTGCCATTCCCCTCTCTCGCCGACACAAGCTCTGCTGCTTCTATCATCCCAGCAAGGAGTTTTCTCTTCTTCCCCTTTATTTTTCTATTTTTAATTTGGGGGGCTAATATAAAATAAAGACAGGGGAAAGAAGCCCTTGCTTCTGGAGTGGGAGACCCTGGGGCTAGGGGAAACCTGGCGGAAGAGATTTGCGGGGAGGCGGGAGTGAGATGCAAAGGCTGTATCTGTCGCTTGTTCCCTTTTCAGCCCTTTTTCAGGTTCCAGACCCATTCTGCTCCTATCTCACCCCATCCCACCTCCAGCTTGCCAGAGCTCTGGGCTGGGGGCAGCAGGGGCAGGGGAGGGGGGCCTCTCCCCTAGCTCAAAACTCCCATCTGGATGCCTCCGGGACAGCCTCTTTATTCACCCCCTTCCCTCTCTTGGCTTTGAGGATGATTTCTTCTAGCGGAGGTTGGCTGTTCTTGTAGTTGTTTGGGGATTGTGTGTCTTTTGATTTTTTTTTTTTTTTGGTGTGTGTATATTTCCCCGTCAGACAGAGACAAAGTTTCCTCCGTTATGAATTATACATTCAAACAATAACACATTAATTCAATTATTCAAAGATGACAAATGTTTATGTGCTTTGCAAGTGACTCTAGCGCATATTTTGGGTGCTCTCTCCGAGTTGCTTGCCTTTTTCTCAATGAGAATTGGCTCCCCTCCCACCCCCAACCCCACCCACTCCAACCCACCTCCACATCTCCTGGTAGGCCTGGAGAGGAACCCTCAGAAAAAAAAAATTAAAAAGCCTCCCTAGCCATGTTGGCAGCCTGGCAGCCAACAGCCTCCCAAGGTCCCGACTTGGCGGGCACCGGCCTGGGCTATTTTATCAGTGTGACAATTGCCCGGGTTGGTGTGATAAATCATCGTAAGTAATTCCTGAAAGGGTGCGAGGCTGTTGGGGGCCGGGCGAGGACTGTAAATCTTTCCGGTTTATTGCTCTATGAACATATGCTCCGATTGAAGAAGGCTTAGATCCTTTCCCGGAGACAAATTCCCGCAAAAGGGCTCCCCTCTTTGGCTGGAGATTAACACTTGCTGTGGGCCTGCTGCTTGCCCCGGTGGGGGGCTAGGCGGCAGGTCGTCCTAGCAGGGGTGGAGTGGGGTGCCCACGGTCCAGCTTCAAGAGGCTTCCCGAGTGGGCCTCCAGTCAGGCCCGGCCAGGCGAACAAAAGAAGGGGCTCACTGACAAGTCTGTGGGCTCGAACCTCGACCTGACTTCTGAGACTTTCCCAGGCCTCTGGAATGGGGATACAGAGAACCTTGTCCCCCTTTCCCTCTGGTTCTTTGCGGCTGCACATCACATTCACCCTTCCGCGACCTTGCAAGCGCAGCGGGCATCTGCTCTGTGCCCCTTGCCTCTGAGAATCAGAGCTGGCTGTGAAAGACAGACTTCGGGAAAGGGGTGGAGACCTCTGCATTGTGAGGGATTCTGGGGTGCAGGCGAGTAGGGTGAGGTTTGGGGGCTTGCTGGAGGGCTCTCGGCTGCCTGGAACATCCAGCTCGGAGCTTAACTCTTCTAACTACATGAAGAATTGTTACCTTCAATTTCACCCTCCACACAAAGAGTGCTGGGAACCCCTCTTGATTTAGTATTTCTAAAACATAAATTCCCTCTGCTCCTAGAGAAACCTGGCTCGCGCCTTCTTAAAGGTGCCGCAGGAAGCGGGAAGGCAAGGCTATGCAACCGCAGC
This sequence comes from Noctilio leporinus, assembly GCA_004026585.1. Taxonomy (NCBI): domain Eukaryota; kingdom Metazoa; phylum Chordata; class Mammalia; order Chiroptera; family Noctilionidae; genus Noctilio; species Noctilio leporinus. Next base: position 64,545 of record PVIW01003030.1, on the reverse strand, counting down.
CTGCGGGATCTGCCGGTCCTGCCCAGACCTGGAGGCTAATAGGTCACGGCAAATGGCAGCTCGGCGGCTCCGGGCCGTGCAGGACCCCGGGTGGAGTGAGCAAGGTGCAGAGAAGGGGAACCAATCCGGAACTGCTCTGGGGACCTGGCCCGCTGCGTATGCGCGCCTGTTCTGGTTCTCCTAGTGCCATCTCGTCTGCCGCGTCACCACCGATCCAAGGCCCCAAAGCAGTGGTGATGTGCTGGTTGTGGTGGGGTAACCAGCCTGGTCTTGGAGCTGGAGGCTCCAAGTGTAGGGCCAGAAGCCTGTGGTGTACCATAATATAATCGCCTCCCCCAGGAAGGGGAGAATGGTCAGTCAGCCTAGGCAGCACCTTGCCTGGGCGTCCCAGGATTCCAGGAACTGGATGCAGACGGGGAGCCGAGGGAACCCTGAGCATGGGATGCTCCACAGCCTCCTGCAGAGAAGCTTCTCAGACAGGCGGACTCTAAAATTTCCATCCCAGGACCAGTCTCACGGCAGGCCAGGCCAGGGTCAGAGGTCGTAGGACGAGACTCCCAGCGCCCTCAGGCTACTGCCGGCGTCCAGGCTGGGACTAGGTCTGTCCAGAGCAGCGAGACGGGGGCTTTCCTTCAACCTCATACCCACCAATGTCAGCCCCTGGGAAGGGGCCGGTTCCCATGCCTCCTGCCCATCCTCCCAGCTCTCAGGCCTGGCTGCACTCTGGGGGCTGGATGGTGTAAAAGTTTCAGTCTCAATCAGTACAGTCTTCCCTCGGGGTCACGTGAACAAATATGCTCGCATTTGAAGGCAGCGTCTGTATTTCCCGACTATGAGGGGTTTCCGGGGCTCTCTCCAAACCCAGAAAGGACCACATTCTGAAAGCAAAACAAACCCCCGAGCTCCGGGGGTCCTGGGAGGGCTGGGCAGGAACCCAGGAGTGGGTGGGGGCACGGGTAGCTACCGCTCTGGGCCTGTGAGCAGACAGGCAGGCGGGCGGACCGATGGGCGCTCAGAGCAGGTGAAGCCAGCCTGGGGACTAGGAACCCGTTCCTCCTGCGTTTATTGGTAGTTGAACCTCAGCCTGGTTCCGTTCTACCGGGAATTCCGTGTGCTCGGGTATATGGCCGCGTCAGCGAGCACGCAAGACCAGGGTTGGGACGGTGTTGTGTGCAGACAAAGGGGGAAGGCTAGCTCTGCCCCCCACTGGCGCGCACTCTGAAGCCGAGGACACCAGGTTTATGATAAATTGGGATCCAGGTAAGCAATTGCATGACAAAATGGAAATCTTTGGGCAGGGGGCTGCTTGCTGCCCTGAGCGGGATACTAAATATGATTTATTTTATGTAATCTGTGATCTTGATTATTGCCAATTGTTGAGGCAGCCCGCGCGCACAGACCTAGATACACTTCTACATATACATCGAGGACGGGGTGATTAATCGTAACAAGGCTCCCTTTGTGGGAATGCTCCCCGCCTACCCAAAGGTTAGGAGGACACGCTACCTTGCCAGACTTGGAGGGTGGCCGGTGACATGGGGTGGGGGAGAGGAAGGTGGCAGTTTGAGGAGTTGGTCAGTGAGGGGCTTGGGGGCTGAAGGAAGTATTTGGAGAGGTAAATGTGTAGTTATGAGAATGGACTGAAAATGAATAAGAAGAAACTTTTTTTTTTTTTTTTTTTACACTGTCACTGCCAAAGTAAGATAGAGCATCATATTAATTCAGTGTCTTGGGCTGCCCGGCTGGGTGCAGGCAGGTTGATTTATATGTATTTAAAATAAACTCTGCGACCAGCCAGCTCCCTGCATTGTTCTGGGAGCTAGCTCTATATACATAGACCTTTATTTCTTGCTCTTGGCTTAATTTCTTTTTCTTGGAAGGTTAAAATGCCACTCAAGAATCTCTCCCTAAATTCAAGAGAACCCCCAAACTACCCAGAAGAGTTTGGGAGGATCCTCCACACTCCCCTCACTAGTCTGGGATTTGGACCTCAAGAGTGGCAGAGAAAAAAGGTTTAGGGCTTCTGGGTCCTTCTCCCCAAAGATCCAGGAATAAAAGTTACATTGTATTTTGACTCCAGTATTCCATCCATCCTTTTGTTTACTGTATCCTATGGCTGCTGGCATGCGGAGGACAGGACAATCCATCCCCTTTCCTGGGACCAAAGCCTGTATGAGGAGCAACCTGAGTCTGAATAAAGGGCTCCACGCCACAGGGTCTCGTCAGACTGGGCCTTTATGGGGAAGAAAACCAGAAAGCAAGGAGCACTGCCTTAGCCTAGGTTTGGACTGGGCACCAGCAAGAGTGGGACGGACTTCCAGGGGAGTTGCCATCAAAGGAGGGCAGTAAAGTTGTTTTGTCAATCGCCTATGGTTGGCTTCATCAGAACTTAAAGTCACTGGATATTTTTCTTTGCTGCCTGCCTTGGAGCTGTGTGCCTGCCAACTTAGTCAGTTGAATCCAATTACTATGAGCAGCATTTCATTTGGCCCCATGGAGCACTCACTTATAACTTCCCGAAAATTTCAATAATCCACACCCTATCCTAAAGGCTCCCTATCCTAAAGACCTTTCCCTGGTATTGGTGGGGGATGAGGTATAGGGCCAGACCTGCCCAGGACTAGCTCCTCTGAAAGCTCTCAGACCAGTTTCCCTCCTGCTCCCTCAGTTTCTGGCTGTGGAAAGGGTATTTGAGCTGATGGACCAGAGCCAGCCGGGTTAAGCCATCAATTCTGGAAAAGCAAGAGGCTGAAAAGTCCACCAGTGCTGGATGGTGGGTGGGTTGGGGAGGGCACCCAGGGGAAGGTGGTGGGGACTCTGGTCAGCCCACCTTTGGCTACCTTGGGGTCCTTTTATTCCTTCCCCAAGCCTCTTGCTCCGGAGCGCATCGAGCACCCCAAATGCCCAGTTGCAAACTTACCCTGTTCCTCGGCGGCTGGGAAAATAAAATCTATCTACCTGCATCCAGGGATCGTGGCTCTGGGTGGGTTCCCAATTTAGCCCTTCTTCTGAGGGGAAGTTCCTACTTTTAAGGAACTATTTTTCCCCCCCCAAAAAAATAAATAAATAAAATCAAGCAGCAAAAGTTGACGTCTATCCACGTGAATGTATCATATAAAGCGGCTTCAGGATTCGCTGGTCTGGTCGGTGGGCCTGAGTACATCGCACCTCATCGAGAAGCCCTTGGGGCCCGCTCAACAGAGCGGACCCCCCTGGATCCCGGTGGCTGGGAAGCTGAAGTCGAGGCGTGACGTTAGGATCTCTACCCGGTCGGGATCTCTCCCAGATGCTTCCGTTGGGTGTTCATTAAGGGTGAGTTATTGCCGCGTGAGCCAAAGGTCACTTCAAAGGCTTATGGCTGCTCGCTCTGGTCTTTAAAAGGGCCCGGAAAGCTTTGTGTGGAGCTTCCCTGGCTAGGTTTAGTGTTTGCAAACTACTGAGTCGACAAATTGCACAGGACAGATGCAAGAGCGGGGATTGCGTTTCTGCTTTAACCTGACAGGGCAGGTACCCACTGAGCACTGGTAGTGGTGGGCAGCTCGGTCTGTTTTGGGGTAAAGATGTAAGTAAGGGATGTTTGTTTTTTAGGTGGTTTGCAGACTAATCCCTAAACAGATGTGTGGGCAACCCAGATCAGGAGTGTGGTGGATACACACTCAAACAAAATAAACTAAGGGAAACCATCAATACATAATGTACAAACTGGGAAATAGCACCCAGTTCCCACTTTCCTGGGGCTGCCTGGGCAGCAATTGACTGGGATCCACCCAGGCCCATGTACAGAATTCATCCTTTTCTGGTGCAATACTGTAGCCTCCTTCCCACTCCAATTCTGCACAGCCCCCCATTTTCTGTTCTTAGAAGGGTAGGTTTGACCTGGAGGATTGGGAAACCTGGGGCATTTAGGGCTTGGTTGGAGCAGGAGAAGAGGGACTGGTTTCTTTGCACCTCTAACACAGTTGGCCCACCCCTTGGCCAAGGGTGCGATCCTTTCCCCAGGTCGACTTCCCCTTCTTTCAATCAGCCAAGGATTTTGGTATTAAAGACTGCTTGCTCCCCAGGACCCACCAGTCTCTTTTCTGCTGAGAGAGGATACCCTGAATGTCCACAGTCATCATTTTACAATATTCATTTTGATTATGACACCCTTAAAAGGAGTAAAGCCTCTCGACATGTATTTGTCAGAACAGGCTGCCACTTGGAGTTTCCATTTTGTTCCAGATCCGCCTGAACAGAATATCAAAAGGGACCCGAAGAGCCTACAGAAAGAGTTAGGGACAAAATTCGAGAAAACACATAGGCACACTCATACGCACAATTGTGGTGAGTGACGTTAAAACAATAATTTACACTACATTTTCATCTGCTGTGCACTTCAAGGTCGCCGTCTCAGGATTCATACATCAAGGCATAAACAAAGGGCGGCTTTGAAATGGATCACCTTGGTGTGAACTGCTGCCGGTACATGATAACCGATCATCGGCTTTCAAATTTATGGTGCTTTAATGGGATGGGCCCGGTGTCTTAAATGCAGGGTGTATTGCGTACTAAGTTATCTGGGCTAAATAAGAGTGATTTAGAAGGCCCATCCAGGGTTCCCCATAGGGCAAAAGAGGCTCAGGCTGAGAGATCAGGAGAACTTGGGCGAAAGCTTTGAGATAAATATCCCCCCTTTCCCAGCAAACCCTAAAAGGAGTAGTTACAAAACCCCGAAGTAGCAAAGCCAACAGGAGGGAAGAATTATTGCTCGCTTCCAGTGAATTAACGGGAGTTACCCAGCAAGAGCTGTGCCTGCCGGGAAAAGATCTGCGGGCTTCCAAGGCCCTGGTTTAGACAAAACAGGGAGAGGAGCCACCGGCAACGCGAACGACCCTTAGAAAAATTTGAGACTAACCAAAGCAACCAACATACCGCCGCCTCCCCCTTCTCTTTCAACTTGCACCATCCAACTCTACCCATCCGTGATTTACGACCACTGAGCGCTAGCCACAGCCTGAAGACTGCTGCCTGTTCCCTCCCCAATTTCCTGGCCCGTTCCACCGCGGCCACGGGCAGGCAAGCGCTGGACCGGCCTCCGCGCGACAACGGGCGAGCCTCCTGGCGTCCCCAGGCCACGGCGGGCAGCAGGTCTTCGGCCCCGGCGAGGCTGCGAGCGTCCCTTCGTGTGTCTGGCGGCCCAGCAGAGCTGCTTCGAGAGGCGGCCCCGGCCACTTTATATAATCCCCCTGCTCCGGGGGCGCGGGCTCAGGAAAAGTGCGGAGTAGGGCATTCTTTTGCTGCGCTTCCTCCTACGTTGAGTCCGTTTTCCACTTCTGAAAAGTGCCGGGCCTGGGGAAGTGTTTTTCTTTTCATTCCTTACTGAAGCGTTTACTGCCGCCGTGCTCGAAGTCATAAATTTTGTTACAAACCACAATGACAGGTGCATTGATATGCACCGTGAGAGCTCCAGCTGCTTAATAACCCCGTCCCCTGGCCGCTGTGTGAGCGCCTTTTATTTATTCGGTATCATATTAGGTATTGATCCCAGGCAGAATTAAGTGCAGTGAGCAAGTATCTGGATTCAGCTGTTTTGGAGGCGCGGTGGGTGCGGCGGGCCAACGCGGCCTGGGGAGCAGGCGGTGGGCGCTCAGAGACAGCGTTCCTTCTGTCAACTTCTCGGGACCTCGAGAAGGGATGAGTCAGACCCCCTTTTGGCTCCCCTTCCCCAGGAGGGACCATGGATGGCTGCGGCGGGGCTTGGGGAGGCTGCTCCGCCGGTTCCCTGCTCTGGGGGGTGGAAGGGAGGAGGAGTGAGAGGAAAGGGCTGCTGAGGACTTGGAAGACTGCCCCTCCCCCACAGGGGCTTGTCTTCACCCCAAGGCATTTGGGTCCCAGAACCCAAATGAGCAGCGGTACCAAAGGGTGAGAAAAGAAAGCCTTAAAGAAAAAGAGGGGGGGGGTGATGGAAAAGATGAGCCACTGAACAGTTGACCATTGTCCAAGTGATTTATGACCCATTCCTGCTTTTTAGGTTCAGGCAGAGTTCACAAGGAGTAGGGATTTCTGGAAAGAAATGCGTTTTTTTTTTTCTTTTAACAGTTCTGTAACAATATTCTCAGGTTCTGTTTTAGGAGAGGTGGCTTCTTTAGGGCACTATATATTTTGGGAGGTCGAGGGAGGCAGCAAAGTCCTTCCCATTAGGAGAAGGCTACTGCCATGGCTTCTGGGGAAATGGACATTGGGGTGGTGAATCACCATTGCGTGTGCCTTGAAATTCCTTAATACAATGAAAATAGAGAACAGACTGCGGTTACTCATGAAGCTGCCCACTATTTGCACTTTTGACATCTGTACACTGCGTGTTTTCTAGGAATATGCCATAGGAACAAATATATATGTAAAGCCATCTGTTTCAAAGACCTGGTCAGTTCCTAAAGAAACTGTTTTAATGTGACTGGTCCACCTATCAAGAAAACTTGGTTAACCCGGGAGGCAAGAGGGAGATGTTTTGCTTCCACTGTTGTAAGGGGAATGACAGAAGCAGCAGCAAATTCTGGTGGTCTCAGTGTCAGATGTGACCATTTTGACATCCAGAGTGCCCAAAGTTGAAGACTGGAAACAGAATCCCAGAAATGTACAGAAACTTAAGCAAACTCAGAGTACTTGGTGCATTTGCCTGGGGACATATAAATATTAGTCATAGGATGAAAAGGTAGATGTCCACTTGATATTCAGTAACTTTAAGAGTCAGAGAATATAGAAAATGAATTGAAAGAAAGATTAAGACCAGCTTTGTTGAATAGATATCCTAATTGCACACATTTAGTAACAATTGTAGAAACAGGTCCTAAAATATAATGTCTCAGTATTCTATTATCCCATTGAGAAAGGCCTCTTGTCGAGATAAATGGTATATTCACTTATATTTTAAAACAAAAATGGGCAATAATGCTACTAAACAAAAGCTAGTATGAGTATTTATTGTTTTATTATTTTTAAAATCCTCACCAAGGATATGTTTTTATTGATTTTAGTGAGAGAGGAAGGGGGGAGAGAGGGGCAAGAGAGGCGGCGGGGGGGGGGGGGAGACCCTGAACCCTGACTGGGGATCAAACCAGCAACCTATGTATGTGTCCTGACCAGGAATTGAACCTGCAACCTTTAGGTGTGTGTGGCACAACGCTCTAATCAATTGAGCCACCTGACCAGGTCTGAATAATTTTTAAAAATCTAGTTAGGGTTTTTGATGAAGTGGAGGGGAAATGAGTGACTGGAAAAGGGATTTTGGTACTCGTGGTCAAATCCATTAGGCCACATAATCAGTCTAGATAATGTGGTCCATCATGATGACCAGGATGTAAGCCAGAGAGTTGTGGGGAAGGAAAGTTGCCTGAAAGGAGAGATTAAGAATTAAGACCAGGAAGCTGACCACTGAGTTTTCTTTATCCAGCATACAAAAGTGATTGAATGGTATTAGTTATACTTTAACTCCTTAGGAGCCTTTCAGGAGAAGGGGTGGGTGGGTGAGAATGGAAATCTCCATTAGGAGTCAGAGGACACAAAAGAGATAGAATTTTTCTTCGTTTTTTTTTTTTTTTTTCCTCCGTCTAATTTTGGGTCTATTCATTATGCCAAAAGAGGCTCTGTCATTGGTTGTGAGTTGGATGGTGATGGTAGAATGAATGATCTAGAGCAGAGGTCAATAGTAATATCTATACAATAGATGCAGAATAAAAAACAACAGTTATAAAGCATTCTCTATTTATCCATGCGCCATGCATTTCAGTCTAACTCTCTTCACCCATTTTCAGTGGTACCCATTTGAAAGCAGTGGAGGACAAAGTTAAGAGTCTAGAAAAATGTAGATGAAAAAGAAGCACTTTTTAGCCTCAAAATAAGTCTGGGAGTATTTAAGTCCTCTTTTTGGTTTTTATCTCCTAGTGGATTTCACAGTGCTGACCCACAGAGCTAACTGGGCCAATTCTCACTCTGTCACCAGAAAGTGGACCATCTGGGTCTTCATGAAGGATGCTGAGATTCTGAAACCAGGTGAGGGAGATACTTTTTTTGAGAGCTCTGGCTATTCTGAGTGGATTATATGGCTTTCTTTTACCCATCAAAACCCTGAGATGACCCCATTGTTGATTGAGCCATTCATGCATTCATTCATTCAATAAGCATTTATTGTACTTACTACACCTCGGTTCCTGGGATAGATGTTAGGAATATATATAAAAAATAAGACACAGTTTCTGACTGCAAGGGGCTCAAAGTCAAGTGGGAGAATCAGCCATTAAAATGTATGAGGCCATAAGTGCTTTTCCATGCAGTTTCAAATGCTAAATTGACACTCTTGGAGACAGAAAATTGTATCTGAAAATAAAGAAAAAAATGTCCCTTTCCTTGGATGTAGCTTAAGAGAAGGAACAGTCTTTTCTTATGCTTATGAGAAATATCTTCTAACTTTTCCAAGGGTTCAAATAAGTTGAACTTCATAAATCCAGATCCCCCACTATTAAGTAGGTGAGAAGCAGAGAACCTAAGCTAGTTCCTCTATATTGATTGGTCTTGCCAATGACAGTCCTGCTGGGGCCTCTCACTTTTCTTCTCTGCAGGTCTACTGGAGCCTGGGGCTGCCCCAGCTCTCTCAGGAGTTGGCAGATATTGGAGGTGGCAGTGAAGGAGACAGTGGTGGTCAATGTTATTTGAGCAGGGTCAGCAGGCCCTGGAGCTTCCTGAGTGCACGATGCAGAAGGCTGCTTACTATGAAAACCCAGGACTCTTTGGAGGCTATGGCTACAGCAAAGCCACTGACACTTATGGCTACAGTGCCCCCCATCAGCCTTATCCACCCCCTGCTGCTGCCAACTCCCTGGACACTGATTACCCAGGTTCTGCCTGCTCCATCCAGAGCTCTGCGCCTCTGCGAGCACCATCTCACAAGGGGGCTGAACTCAATGGTAGCTGCATGAGGCCTGGCACTGGGAACAGCCAGGGTGGGACTGGTGGCAGCCAGCCTCCTGGTCTGAATTCAGAGCAGCAGCCACCACAGCCCCCTCCTCCACCACCGACCCTGCCCCCATCCTCACCCACCAATCCTGGAGGTGGAGTGCCTGCCAAGAAGGCCAAGGGTGGGCCCAATGCTTCTGGCTCTTCAGCCACCATCAGCAAGCAGATCTTCCCCTGGATGAAAGAGTCCCGGCAGAACTCCAAGCAGAAGAACAGCTGTGCCACTGCAGGTAGCTCTCTGAGGGAGCTTACCCCTGGACTAAGTCCCTCCACACTGATCCCAAGAAGCTAGTTCACTTAGGAAGCAAAAGACTCAGGCTGGAAATGCAATCTTGGAGGCCATATAGTCTAAACACCTATTGATGCAGAAATGTCCCTTCTTTTTAGTGTTTCTGATTGGGACATACCCTTACTGTGACAGGAGACTCACTTCCATTCCAGGCTGTTGGTGCCATTGCTGGGCAATTCTCATAGTTATTAATACACAGCTCTTCCTTATACTGACCTAATAGCTGCTTTCTTGGGCTGCTGGTCATAAACTCAGCTCCTTTTCTCATCTACTAGCTCTTCAAAACTTGATTCCCCAAGCCCTGGTTGTTATGTAGTCTACATCACATGAATTCCCATCCCTCAAATTAACAAGAACTAAAGTGTATGGAGTGCTATGTTAAGAACCAAGCTAAGTGCTATGTTAAGAACCATGCTAAGCCCAATTCTCCCCATCCCAGCAAATCCATAATAGGGAGGGGCATAATAGGGAGATCTTAGGACAAGAGGATATGCTTTGAAACAGGAGCAGCCTTGTGTTTCTCTCCCAGGAAAGAGCAACCCTAAAGTTGAGAAGATCTGTAGGTCTATTCAGGGTGTGTGGAAGAAGATGGGCAGGGATCGGAACTTTGAGGTCTGCTGCCTTTCTCTCTTCTCAGCTTGCTCGGTTCCTGAAATTTTCTGGCCTTGTGTTCCCTGATATGGTTTATCTTCAGGTAGATGAACTTGCTTGCAGGTTCAGGACCACTTTGCAGCCTGGGATGTAGTTAGCTTGTTATCGGGTGTCTGTTTTGCCTGCTGCTCTCTGGGGCTGCTGCTCCTGGGGGAAAGCATCTTCCAGCTTGTAAGCTCCTTCTCCAGCCCCTCCTTCCCAGCTGCAGGCACAGGCCCGCCCTCCCAGGAGAAATCCATTTGTCTTCGCAGTGAGGGAGTGGACAGCTGCTGAGAGGTGGCAAGGGTTGTGGAAACCAGTGTTGCCGGTACTAGCACTGCAGTACTCAAAATGTCCTCAGCCTAGCCTCGGATCCCCTAAAACCCCAGGGTAGTATTTTTTATGGTTTTTACCATTTCCCTGCATTTGGACACAGAGCTTTGGGGTGTAGCTGGGCTGGAGTGAGGTGCTAAGATCTCCACAGTCTATGCTTCCTGGGTGCTTTGCCCAGGAGCCAGCCCCTGAACAAGGCAAGCTGGGACTGTTTCCTCACCCCCCTCCCCAAGCAGAGGCTGGGAGGAGTGTTCAAAGAAGCCTGGCCCTCCTTTGACAGAGGGCAGGCCTTACCAGAGGCTGCTAGTCTCCCATTAAACTCTTCCACGGGCCTTTGGGAGGGAGGGGTTGGACAGAAGGGATCGACCTCAGACCGCAAATGGGGGTTTCAGGTGCGACCGGTTAGTAAGCCTGGGGCTGGTGAGTTTCTTCTTAGAACCTCACCTCTCAAACGCCCCTCCCCAACTATAGCCAGGATTAAAGTATGGGGGAGGAGGGAAGAGGAGGGAACCAGGGAAGTACTCCTTCCAGTCCCGGGTGTCCCCACCTCTCCCTCTCAGCGTACCCTCTCTCTCTCCCTTCCTGTCTAGGCGAGAGTTGCGAGGACAAGAGCCCGCCAGGCCCAGCGTCCAAGCGGGTGCGCACCGCTTACACAAGTGCACAGCTGGTGGAGTTGGAAAAGGAATTTCACTTCAACCGCTACTTGTGCCGGCCACGCCGCGTGGAGATGGCCAACCTGCTGAACCTCACCGAGCGCCAGATCAAGATCTGGTTCCAGAACCGGCGCATGAAGTACAAGAAGGACCAGAAGGCCAAGGGCATCCTGCACTCTCCAGCGGGTCAGTCGCCGGAGCGCAGCCCGCCGCTCGGCGGGTCCGCCGGCCACGTGGCCTACTCGGGTCAGCTGCCGCCCGTGCCAGGCCTAGCCTACGATGCTCCCTCGCCTCCCGCGTTCGCCAAGTCTCAGCCCAACATGTACGGCCTGGCCGCCTACACGGCGCCGCTCAGCAGCTGCCTGCCCCAGCAGAAGCGTTACGCTGCGCCCGAGTTTGAGCCCCACCCCATGGCGAGCAACGGCGGTGGCTTCGCCAGCGCCAACCTGCAGGGCAGCCCGGTGTACGTGGGCGGTAACTTCGTCGACTCCATGGCGCCCGCGTCCGGGCCGGTCTTCAACCTGGGCCACCTCTCACACCCGTCTTCAGCCAGCGTGGACTACAGTTGCGCCGCGCAGATCCCCGGCAACCACCACCACGGACCATGCGACCCTCATCCCACTTACACAGATCTCTCGGCCCACCACTCGTCTCAGGGACGCCTGCCCGAGGCCCCCAAACTGACACATCTGTAGCGGCCGCCAAAGGCCTGAAGTAGTGGCCCAATTACCTCTTTTGCTTGGGTGGCGGGGGTGGCGGGCGGGGCCCGCGGGGCAGTGGGTGACTCCTCCCTCTCCCTGGCCCAGGTCACAGCCTCCCTGGTTTCGGGCCAACAGCTGCGGAGGCACAGGAGACTGGGCCTCCCTTCCAGGCGCGTCCTTCTTTGGGTGACTTGCCGTAAATCAGCCGCAAGGATTGTCCTCTGTAAGCCTGACAGTGCCATGTACAGCGGACCGAGGGACTCTAATCTGGTAATGGTGTCCCGAAGGTAAGTCTGAGATCCAACGGAGCTCTGCAGAGGGACCAGAGCCCGGAGAGCTCCGGGCCTGGCCCGTGTCTAGCCTAGTCGCGGACACCTTAATTTATATGCTCCTTCCCGTCCCTTAAGGATTGCATTGGACTCAACAATCTGTATTTATTATTTGAAGCGAATCATTTCGTTTCTCGGATTATTTATCCTCGTCTTAACGTATTTATGTGTATATTTGTAGAATTCTCCAGCCAGCTTCGGAACGCGCTCCCAGGCCCCGGGGTCCACATTTCACCTTAGTCCCCCTGGTCTGAACTAGTTGAGAGTAGTTTTTGAACAGTTGTAACCGTGGCTGGTGTTTGTAGTTGATGTAAAGGATCAAGACCGCAAAATATCCTTCATGGGTAGACACCCCCGTTATTCATTTCTCAACAGCCGCAGCCCTCCAGCTCGACACAGTTTATTGATTTCAAATTGTCTGGTACTATTTGAACAAATATTTAGAATAAAAAATTTCTCGGTCGGAAGAGTATCTGTGTTAATCACACACACTTGCAAGTAGATCACTGCCTTTATCTTTCCCACAATCCCTGTGAAAGGCCCCCAGAGAGGCTGACCCGTTGAAAATGTTTTCCCCTGTGCATTTGGAAGCTAGTGTATAATTCTAGGGATACTGTATTGCATCCCAACTATTGACATTAGTTGGGGGAATCTGAGGATGCAAACCTAGAAATGTTGGAAGGGGTGATTTGGGTAGGGCTTTGTGCTGAGCCTGCTTTGCTGTTTCTTCCCCCCTTTTTCTAAACACAAATGGGCATTTTTAGATTGCATTCACATTGGGGAGGCCAGAGCTCACTTTTCTGCATTAAGTAATAAAAAAATAAACTTTAAAATCTGACAATCAAAAAAACAAAGAGACACAAGAGAAATCGTATGAAGAATTGAGCTACGAAAAAGCTAGGGTGCAGAAAATGAAACGATCCTTTGGAGACACGCGCCTAAGCCTTTTCTCTAGGAGATGCTGTCTTGATTTTTTCCTTTTTAGTGGTTGGTGGTTCATTTATAAAGAGTACAAACATTCCCCATGATATAAAGTAATTAAAGTTTCATTAATGGAACTTAAGTATAAACACCTTGTTTACTCCTGTTCTTTGTACTAAATGGGTAAAAAATGTCTCCAAGGATTTATAACCATTTTGTAAATAATAGTGTGGCTTTAGCTAGGGGTGGACTACTTCCACCCACTTCTCTGGGAGGAGGCACTTGGAAAATGCCTTCAGATAAGGTTCAATTCTTTGTATTTCAACAAAGTCAGCCCACACATCTCTATTTGGTTTGACAAATAATGCAACTCCTACTACATCCCTGGTGACATGAGGTGAAATTCCTATTGTGTGGAAATAATTTAACTTCTAATCTTCTGGTGGAACAACAACCGTTTCTATTTGGATGTTTGCGTTTCGCTAAATAATGATGGCTCAAGAAATAATTTAGTTTCCTTATTCCTTTGTGCTGTTTTTAAAATGGCATGTTAGATTGAGGGTAGGAGGGAGTTATCCTTTTGCTAAATTTCACCTTTTCTGGGCAGGTTTCAAGTATGTTGTAGAAGTGTATCAGCAGAATAAATGACTTCCACTGAAGGGATAGTGTGCCCACATTCAAGGCTTTAAATTGTATTTCTATGAAATTTGCATCCAAAGGCAGGATTTCTAATTATCTGTAAGAAATTATTTTTTAAAATATTAGGGAAATCAAAGAAGAGCTTTCTGCCTTGCAGGGATAACAACAGCCTTTCTTAACTGGCTAAATATTAAATAGATGAACTGTTAGGCTGTGTAGATTCAGCCCAGTTTTCCCTCATCCCCTCTTCCTGCCATAAGTAATAATAAAAATACATAATGCATCATGGCTCCAGGCGTTTTCCAGCACGGTCTGTTACCGCAGGAGTATCTGCTGAGTCTGCGGGTGTCTGTAAGGCCCCAAGTGTCATCTGTGGCTTAAAGTTTCATGGATTAGACTTTAAACGGTGTCTAGCCCGGCTGACATTAGCTTCCTCTCACACTAAGCCTCCAACGAAGTGCGGGGTTAGCTCCTTCTCCAGGCAGCCACAGCAGCCCCAAGGCACCTTCTCCTGTGGGGTGGGGGAGTTCTTTTGGGATAAATCTGCGGTTTGCTCTCTCTTCTTGGGGAATGGTTTCCTGAGGCTTCTGAGGGTGGCTTGGATGGGCCACACTGAGTCGCTCCTGGAGCGGGTGGGGAGTCTCAGGAGGGCGCATCTCTCGAAGCCACAGGCCAGGGCGAGAGCGGGGCCGCGACACAGCCATTTAAAACTTCATAAATTATAAACAAGCTGCCTTGGCCTTCGCCATAAATTCTGCTCCTTTTGAGCTTGCAATTAGTGTTAAGGAAGCACCGGAGTCTAAACACAACCAAACGCCCTCCGAAGGGCCCAACTGCCCGAGGTTGCCAAGTTTTATTTATTTCCCCTCCGCACCCCGAGGTTCGCACACACTGTCTCCTCCTCCCTCGGCTTCTCCACAGTTACACTCTCGGCTGGGTTCCCACTCTTCAAGGGAAGGTCACAACAGCTGCTCTATTGGAGGAGGCGACCGCCACCCCGCCTCCCCCAGCGGAGAAAGAAGGTTGGGGGAGGGGAGCCGGGCCAGGCAATGGCGCTTAGGGCCCAGGCGTCTCCTCCCCGAGATCTTCGAGCTCTGCCGCAGGAAGGGGCAAGTTGACAGTGAAGCAAACTTCCACGCTCACCGGAGACGGGCGCACGGAGACAATAGGGCCCGCACCGAAGCCTCGAGGCTGCTGGCCCTCGGGCCGCCGCTGGGTCGAGGGCGCCCAGAGCAGCCTCTTCTCGGAGCGGCGGCCGCCTATTGTGTGCGTAGCCTGCCCCAGGGCTCCGCGGAGGCGGGGAGGGCCGCGCAAAGGCAAGGTTGGCTGACTGGAGGTGGGGAAGGGCCTGGCCTAGCTCTGGGCCTTGGTCGCTGGGAGGTTCACCTCGTTTGCCCCCGGGAAGGTTATGGCTTTTTGGCTCAGTCAGACCTTGATTAGCTGTCCGTCCCCCCCCACCCCCACCCCCAGTTCCTGTAGAGACCACTTTGGGGGAAGGAGGGGATCAGGGAGGTTATGGGGGATCCTCCTCAGGCCTGAAGAAAGGAGGTCAGGGTCTCAAACCTGGGCCCGTGATGGAGAACGGCAGTCTTTTTTTTCAGACAATCAAATGTGAATAAAAGCAAGATGAGGCAGCAGGAATAGCCCGCCACAAAATGGAAGGGGGCGGTAGGGAAAGAGACTTCGGCAGACTTAAGAGTTTGCCCTGACTACCAGGAAAGTTAGGACCCACCTGGAGTGGGGTGGGGAGACCCAAGCGAACTAGCCATGGGGGTGGGGAAGTTGCAGAGTCAAGGCCTGAGGAGTAGTTCTGGCCCCTGGAAAGGCAGCAAGAAAGGACTATTAAATATATATTCTGCCTCCTGGCTTTCAGACCTCAGTTTCTTCCAGGGACCTGACAGAATAATCCACCTCTGATGGAATGGTTAACCATCCAGTTGTACCATTTCTTTGTACAGGTTTTCAAATGAGAGAGAGATGAGGTGGGGGACAGATGTAGAGGGAGTGCTTTCCCCTTGGTATACTTCCTCAAGCCTAGTCCCTAACAGAGACACATCAGCCAAATTGGTTTCCCAGGCCCCAGGGGCTGCTATACTTGCTGAACAGTTTTGAAAGACAGTGATTACCTATACTAGCCACTCCCGTCTCCCTACCCCCTTCTTTACCAGCTGATTGACCCTTGCCTGAAGTGCATCTTCTCAGCCAGCAGGGCTGGGAGCCTAGGCTCTCCATCTGTTGAGGTTTTTCTTTAGGGAGGGTCAAGAGGATGTGTGTGGGTGTAGGTTTGAATAACAAAGAAGGAACCCAACTTGTACTAAAAAGTGTTTCTCTGCTTGACCTGGGAAAGTCAGTAGTTTGTTTGCACCTTCAATATTTAAAGGACAGTCAGAAGTCAGATTTGATTTATCCTGAGAATTAGTTGAAACTTCCTCCTGAAGTTAAGAATTGGTTAATTGCCCTGGCTGGTAGCACAGTGGATAAGGTGCTGGCCTGAGAACCCAAAGGTCACTGGTTCGATTCCCAGCCAGGGCACATAACCAGGTTGCAAGTCAGCTCTCCAGCTAGGTCCATAGCTGGAGGCAGGTGAAAGGCAACCGTACATTGATGTTTCTCTCCCTCTCTGCCTCTCTCCCTTCCCCTCTCTCTACAAAGTAACAAATAAAATCTTAAAAAAAAAAAAAAAAAAGGTTAATTCCAATTATAGATTTAGAAGAGTCCTCTTCATCTGGGAGTTCTTTAGTCCTCCTTTCAGAAACTGTAAAAAAAGAATAGAATGAACATAAGTTCATATTAAATAAAAATAAAGGGCAGAAAGTTCCCTACAGGTCTACAGTCACTTCCCAAAGAGAATGAATGGACCTATTCCTAGACACTTTGGGCACAGGGAGCTGAGACTGAGTCGCCAGCCCCACCCTCATGGCCTCTGAGGTCTGGCTCATTTAGATGTCTTTTGCAGAAGGCCTGAAGGAGAAAGAAAAGATCAGGTAGATGAATTCTCTGCACTTACAGCACTGGTGGTATTAGTTGGTGGTGGAGAGGATCATCACAAAGAATTAAACCTTAGTTTTCATTGTGTCCTTGTCTTCCACTCCAGCTGCAAATGCCCTTACCTTTGGGACTCAAAGTTGGTGCCAAATAGAGTTTACATACTTGGGCTGAAGTCACAGTCCTCATCAGATTTTATACCCACATTGGCAAACTGGAAAGGTATAATCTAAAGACCTACTTTCAGGCCAGGTCCAGCCTGATACACAGTGAACTAAAGGTTTGCACACATAAAGGACTAGCTAAGGTAAATGGATGTTCAATCATTTGCAGTAGCAGAAGCAGGGGAAGGGTCCCCAGGAGATGTGCAAGGTGGAAAAGGTTGCTGAGTCCTCTTGTCCTAGATCTTGTGGTAAAATGGATCATTTTAATGGAAAATCATGAAACTAGGGTTTTAACATGTGTAAGAACCCAAATGAAAACTCTTAATTTAAATAAGGATTCCTAGAGAACCCTGCTATGAAGTGTTTTTGCTGGGAAAGCAGGTCTCAAACGAGGCCTAGAGGGAGGACTTGTTGGGCCAGGGCCTTTTTGAAGGAAGGGAGTGTTGCCAACTTATAAGGCAACAGGGAGAAGGCCTTTTTAAGGATCTATTGTTCAAAACAAGGGAAGAGATAAGCTCAAGGCAGTGGCAGAGCTGGCTCCCCATAAGTCTGTTGCCCCATGAAACAACAGATTCCCTATGGCAGGCAGAGCACACACAAAGAAAGCCCACGGCCCATCTTCAGACCTGGTAATACTCTGGGAGAAGGTTAGTATAAACCCAAGTCTGAGCATCTCCCTCCTCCACTGCTAACAATAGCCCCTGCCCTCCTCCCTCACCCGCCCTCCAGTGGCCAGGCAGTCATTATCAGGCAGCACAAAGACCTGTTTGAGCTGTACCACTATGTGACACTCTATGTGTACTTACTCCAACATCCCCCTCACCTCCCAGCTCGAGGCCGGGTGCTGTGGTTGGTGGGGGTAGGAGGCTGTCCCTGAACCCACCTGGGACACTCTGGAAAGACAAACGGTGAGGTGAGTTAATCGCCCAAAGAACTGGCTGCTGAGCCCCCTCACACCAGCAAGGAGGTCTGGGAAAGGGGCTGGGGTGAATGATTTCTCAGTGTGTACATCTAGGGTGGGAGGTGGGGGGTGGGGGGCAGGAGAGGTTAGTCCTATTAAGAGTTCATCAATCACCCGGTATGCACATTTTTCACTAGACAGCAGTTCCCCCTCCTTCAGAGCAAGTCTGGGTCAGCTGGGAACCAACCAGAAACCACAAGCGTTGGAGTTACAGGCATGCTCAGTGAGTGCCAATGGAGGGTGAGACCTGCCACCCCATGCTGCCCACCCGGAGCAGCAAGGCCCCACCGGCACTCTGCTGTATGACACCCAAGAGAAGCACTGGCCGGTGACCTCCTTGTACACCACCTTCCACCAGCTCTGCCCTTGGACCATTCAGGGTGCCCAGTGTCCTCCCAACATGCCTGAACCCCAGTGAGTCTGCACCCTCCTCACCCCCGCACACACCTCCTGCTTGTCCAAGTGACACCCTTCAGTACTGCTCTACCCTCAGAAAAAGCCAAATCCATTTTGGATGTCAGGACAAGGAAAATCCCAGTGGGTCAGAAGGTTCTTACAGATACTTTTATTCAAGAGTTCACGAAAAAGATGTCCTCAGGGACTAGAATTCAAGTGAGACTCTGAACTAGTTTAGTTCTGTTTACCTGCAGGAGTATTTATGTGGGAGGAAGCAGGGTAAGACTCCTGTTGAACTTGGAACTACTCTTGAATGTCATTTAAAATAACAATAAAAATATACTTAAACACTGACCACAATGATATGCCTCTTTTCTGTTTTTTAAAAGATTTTATTTATTTACTTTTAGAGAGAGGGGAAGGGAGGGAGAAAGAGAGGGAGAGGAACAGCAATGTGCAAGATATACATTGATTGGGGCTGCCTCCTTCACACCCCCAACCAGGGACCTGGCCCGCAACCGCAACGGGGAATCATACCAGGGCCCTTTCAGTTTGCAGGCTGGCACTCAATCCACTGAGCCACAGCAGCCAGGGCTCCTCTCCTTTTTGATGTGAGGGTATGACTAGGGTATTTTGCAAATTTTAAATTGAGGTACAAATTATATCTATATAATTTCCACCACACAATGATCACAATAAGTTTAGTGAATGTCACCATATGTAGTTACAAATTATTCTTGTGATGAGAACGTTCAAGGTTTATTCTGTTAGCAACTTTCAAATATGCAATACAGTATAATTAACTATACTTGCCATGCTGTATGAGTATTTTAACTTGAGCTCTTATAAGTTCTTAGAAATACAATGAAGGGCCAGACTCCAAGTTTGGGATGGGGAGGGGGACAGTCATTAGCATTAGAACCAGCAGGAAGCTCCGGTGAGTAGGTGGTGAAGCATTCTTCTTCCCCCTCTTGAGTCATACATACTGTCCTCCTGGTAAATTCTAAGAAAGTTTCAGGCTACTCCCTCTTTTAACTTTCTTCTGAGTCACATTAGGTGAGAATTTTCTGAAGTTGTTCAATGTGTTGCCACAGCCCATAGGAAGGAACCTCTGAAGGGCAGAGAGTCCCAGCTGCTTCCTCCTCCTCCTTCCCTTGGACCTCTACTCTCTTATCATCCTCTTGGGGTGGCAATTAGCTTCCTTTGGAAAAATGTTCTACTGTCATTTTGCTGCAGATAGATATAAGCTTAAACATTAAGCTTTGCACAGTGCTCTGAACTCATTGAGCAATTAAAATACTTGGCGTCGATGTCCTTGTTTCAGAACCTGTTCCTCTCTTGCCTTTTCACTGATGCAGACTGCACAGCTTCTACATGCACTGAACTGGGCTCTGGGGTACAAAAAATGAGTCACTAATGCTGAGGGCCTTTCTGTCTTCTTGGGGATAAAAAGAACCAACCCTAAAACAGTGTGACAGCCTTGGCTGGTGTTGCTCAGTGGATTGAGCACTGGCCTGAGAACCAAATGGTTGCCGGTTCAATACCCAGTCAGGGCACATGCCTGGGTTGCAGGCCAGGTCCCCAATTGGGAACATGTGAGTGGCAACCACACATTGATGTTTCTCTCCCTCTTTCTCTCCCTCCCTTCCCCTCTCTCTAGAAATAAATAAACTCTTACACAAATAAAAAACAAAAAAATGGCCCTGTCTGGTACAGCTCAGTGGATTGAGTGCCGACAGATTCCATCCCCCAGTCAGGGCACATCCCTGGGTTGCAGACCAGGTTCCTAGCTGAGGACGTGAGAGAGGCAACCACATATTGATGTTTCTCTCCTTCTCTCCCTTCCTTACCCTCTCTCCAAAAATAGTTTTTTGTTTGTTTGTTTGTTTGTTTGTTTTTAAACAGTGTAACACATGCTGTAATAGAGATGTAGCTAAAATGTCTCTGGAATAAAGAGAAGGCACCACTAATAGTATTGTAGTGTCAAAAAAGGCTCCTCAGAAGACTTGAATTTGGGTCCCTGAAGTGTAGGGGTTTTTTTTTTTTGGGCCCAGGGAGGAGGGACAAACGAAGTGGAGAAAGCAGCACATGCAAAAGCAGGGAGGGAAGAAAGAAAAGTCTGGACCTGGAACAAGGACAGTAGTTTGGAGTACTAGTAGGGGCACCTGGCTGGAAAGAGAGTTTGTAGAAGGTCCGTGGAAATGAGTCTGGACTTGATTTGTAGCCAGTGGGAGCCACTGAAAGTTATAAGTGATGTTATCTGGAAAGCTCACACTTGGGGGTACTGTATCTGATCAGAGAAAGGAGGGTTAGGAGGCAAGAAAAAGAAAAAAGGAAGCTGCTGCAATAATCCAGCCTAGAGAGGAACTAATGTAATAAGGCTGACAAAGAAAGACATTTAGGAGGAAGAATTCACAGGACCAGGTGATCAACTGGATGAAAGAGTTGTGGATGTTAATCCCTAGGTTTCTATTTTGAGGGTCTGAGTGGGTAGTCAGGTCATTCACCAAACTGAATACAGGAATGGGGAAGCGGAGACTTTGCAGGGGAATCTAATTAGTTCAATTTTAGGTCTACGGTGTGTTTTCTGCTTTGTTAACTGATAGATTGCATGACCCTAAGCAATTTATTTAATCTTTCTGGCCTTCAGTTTGATCATCAATGAAATAGTCAATACGGATATCTACCTCATCAGCAAAGCAATGTGTGTGTGTGTGTGTTAGTTATTATCTTCACTAGGTCCAAGTGAGTAACCTGTTATATAATGCTAAAACCTAGGGAAAACATCCTCATACCTATCCATGCTGATCAATACTTAGGTTTTGGGTGGCCAGTGAGAAATATGTCTCAGGAAAATTAAAAACAACACTTTTCCGCTTCCCAGATATTGAATCCAAGGTAGTGTTTAAGACTATGTCAGATCAGATTGCTGTTTTCAGAGGGTACTACTCTCCAGGGGACACATGCAGAAGTATGGTCTTGGTATCAGAGCACTAAAGAGGAAGCCTCATAGCAGATGTCAGAAAGGTTCTGTTCTGTTTTGTTTTTTTAAAGATTTTATTTATTCATTTTTTAGAGAGAAGTGAAGGGGAAGAGAGAAGGTAAGAAACATCAATGTATGGTTGCCTTGGGCCTGCGACCCGGCATGTGCCCTGACTGGGAATCGAACCTCGACCCTTTGGATTGAGGCTGGCACTCAATCCAATGAGCCACACCAGCCAGGGACTCTGTGCTGTTTTTATATCATGTATCTCTCAGGGAATGCTTGGAACCACCCACTCTTTTTGAATCTCCTTAAGCTTCCCTATGGCACAATGTAGTACAGGAGAGAGTGTTGAACATCTATCTGACCCTGGCCATTTACATTGGGTGTGACTTCAGCAAGTTGCTTACCTTTTCTGTGTCAGTATTACTATTTGTAAAACAGAATTATAGAAGGATCAAAAGATAACTAGAATGACATTTCTGGAAATGTTGTAAGAGTGAGTAAAAGGTATTTTTCACTTATCACATGGGCAGAAATAAAAACTAATGCCTACTGACTAGGCAAAAGTGTGAGGAAACAAGAAGTCTCATTTGTTGCTGGTATAAGTATGAAGTTATTCACTCCTATGGAGAGCAATTTGGCAACATGTATTAAAATTGCCAACATGTGTCCTTTTGATTAATTTTACATGTAGGGATTTTTCTAATAGGTAAAAATCTGAACGTATGTTTGTATAACAAAGGTTGAAAATAAGCTAAATGCCCATTAATAAGGGACTGGCTAAATACATCGTGATAGGCGTACATAGTAGAACAGCATGAAGTTGTAAAACTAAGCCAGGAAGTCCTGTATGCATTTATGTGAAATGATCTTCAAGATACAAGAGGGAGAACAGCATGGATCAAAAGTGTCTAATATGCTACTGTTTGTGTAAAAAAATGTGTATGTGTGTATACATATATGTATATAAAGTATTGCTAGAAAGATATATAAGAAACTCATAAAGTTGGTTGCTTATATGAGGGACAACTAGGTGACTGGGGACAGGGGTGGGAGACTTTCACTTCATACCCTTTTATACATTTGCAGCTTGAACCACATGGATTTAAATTTATTACCTATTTTAAAAAATAAATGAGAGCCCTGGCTGGTAGCACAGTGGATAAGGTGCCAGCCTGTGAACCCAAATGTCGCTGGTTCAATTCCCCAGCCAGGGCATATAACCAGGTTGCAAGCCAGGTCCGAGGCTGGAGGAAGGTGAAAGGCAACCATACACTGATATCTCTCTACCTCTCTCCCTTCCTCTCTCTCTGGACATAATAAATAAAATTAAAAATAAAATAAATGAGAAGAGAAAAATATCAGTACAAATGTAACTGACCTGAGGGCGGGCACCTTGTGTGTTCACATGCATCCTTATTTGTACCTGCTCTGCCCAGCAACCTTAATCTTGGGACACTTGTTTTGACCTCAGGCCTGAGCCAGTGGAGACCCACCAAGGTCCACCACCGCCCCCTCTTGCAGGAGTAGCTTTAGGTGGGGCCTCAGAAGTGTGGGACACAAGTTTAGCAAAGGAGAACAGCAGGCCTCCCAGTCAGTCACACTGGCTGTGTTTTCACAGAAATGAGTGTGCCTGCTCACTCAGAGTCAGGGCTGCCACAGTACAGAGGAGGGGCCGCCGTACTCTCTGCTTTTTGCAGACTGTGGAAAGGCAACAGACTGTGGAGAGTCAGAAACCCAAGTTGTTTTCCTCATTTTTGCAGGATGGCTTTTCCTTTAATCTCCAAGTAAACTGACTTTCTCTTAAAAATGAGGAGTTTGATGTTACTTATCTCTGAAGGGCCTTCTAGCATTGACATCTTATGCTGTGAAAGGTCAGCCTGTAGCCCAGAGCTTAGGCCAAGGGACATCTCCCCATTTCTGGACCACTGAGGCTTAACTGCTCATTACAGAGAGATGGAAAGAAGTGAGGGTTGGATCCTCCCTCTTGCGGCCTCCATTCCCATTCCTTCCCACTCCCCTCTGCCTCAGAATCACTCTAAATTTTCCTTGAAAAGATTGGGAGAGACAAATCCCTTTCACTTCCTATCTCACTGACATTATCAAAGCCAAGTTAGGGAGGTGGCAAAGAGCTGAAGTGACCCAGTGTGCAAAGCACTATTTTGTCAGCAAAACTTGGGAAATTCCTACTGATTACTTCATAAGGATATTTTCTTGAACATCCACTCAACTAGACTTAAATTTGATCTTGACATTGACCTCTCTGCCTCTACTATCCAAAAGGCTAGGAGATACTTTTCAGGTATACTCATACTCCAATTAGCCATGAGTTCTCATCTTGCTGGTTCCAGGTCTCCTCCCATAGAATAACCTTTCTCTCCACACATTGTTCCTTCAACCCAGCTCCTCAAGCAGAAATTCTCAAAGTGTGGTTCCAAAGAACTTTGCTTTAGAATCACCCAAAAGGTTTATTAGAATATAGACTCCTGCTCTGGCTGGTGTGGTTCAGTAGATTAAGTGCTGGCCTGAGAACTGAAAGACTGCTGGTTCAACTCCTGGCCAGGGCGCAAGCCTGGGTTGGGGTCCAGGTCCCCAGTTGGAAATGTGTGAGAGGCAACCTACTCATTTTCGGTCACATATCAATGTTTCTTTCTTTCTCCCTCCCTTTCCCCCTTTCTAAAAATAAATAAGTAACTGCCCTGCTAACCCAAAGGTCACTGGTTTGATTCCCCATCTAGGGCAACATAACCAGGCTGCAAGCCAGGTCTCCGGCCAGGTCCATGGCTGGAGGCAGGTGAAAGGCAACCATACATTGATGTTTCTCTCCCTCTCTGCCTCTCTCCCTTTCTCTCTCTCTGAAAATAATAAATTAAAAAAAAAAAAATCATTACCAAAAATAAATAAATAAATAAAATCTTTACAAAAGGGGAGAAAAAAAGGCTCCTGAATCAAACAGACTGGGTTAAAATCTCTGTGGGTAGGCTGAGGAACCTCACTTTTAAACAAGCTGCTTCTCTGGTGATTCCTACCCACATGAAGTGGTGTGGGGAGTAAATAATCTAAGGCTATCCTTTAGCTAGTATTAGTAATGGTGAAAACATATCATTCTACCTACTCTTTATTTCTGCCCAACAAACATTTACTGAATGCCTACTATGTGCTAGGCACAAGCTTGACCCATGAGCCTGTCATTCACAAAGCTTTTAGGGAATGGCACAGAACTCTAAACTGTTTTCCAGAGGGAGGGCCATGCTATCAGGCTCCTAATAGGTTAGAATTCCTGCCCTTAGGATCATTTTCATCCCCCAACCCTTTCACCTTAACAAGCAAGAGCCTTTCCAAGCTTTGGGGCTTGGAGCCAACAGTTTGCATGTGCTCAAGTGTCTCTAAGGGATAACATGGTGGGACTTGTGGAGAGGGGTTGCCAAGAGGCTTCTATGGAACCACTGTCAACACACAGAAGAGCAGACTGCCACACTCATCACTTCTGTCTGCAGAAAAGAAGCTTGTCCTTTCCGAATGAGGGAGCAGGCAGGGGGTGGCTGCTGTGGTAAGTAGGATGGGAAAGATTTCAAAGCATTCCTACATCAAACACAACCTGGCAATCAGATCCCTCTGCTATCACCTCCTGCTGAGAACTCTCAGCATCAGGACACAACAGGGCTAATGACCCTGGGGAATTCATGACTTGAACAAGCAATAGAATCAGTAAGGCATTTCTCCTATACCCTCTAGGAGGGTACATCTAGGAGACAAACTTTAAAGTTTGAAAATACTCTACATTCATATCTTTCTATACACACTTCCCCCAATATCTTCCCATTTCACCTTAGAAAACTATAGACACAGATTCTTCTGGAGTAGATTTATATTATAGCTAAGACCTGTGCCAGAAATGAATCCCTTGTTCCTTTGGTTTGTGAATACTTCTTCCTAGCTTGACTGCCCCTTAACAAAATATTCTAATATAGTAGGTCCTTGGCAAATGTTTGTTGATTTTGAGTCTGACCAGAGTCTTGACTGCTAACCTAGCAAGTCAAGAACCAGTCTGGCAGTAAAGATGAAAACTCTGCATCCCCATGGTATATGTAGGATCTGCCAAAGATTAAAGGAAGTAGAAGGAAGGATGAACAGAATGCATCCCCCTGTATGCAGTTATCAGAGAGTCAGAACAAATAGTGAACACCTCACCCATAGTTGTGAAAACTCAATTCAAAAAATCTCATTATTTTCCCTGACCAAAAGCTCAATCTCCAAACCTTTCTTTCCTTTAGTGAAATAGTGTGGAAAGCTCATGAGTGCAACAAGGTCAATGTTTATTATTTTTTTCCTTTTTTTTTTTTTAAGATATTATTTCATTATTTTTAGAAAGAGGGGAAGGGAGAGAGACATCAATGTATGGTTGTCTTTCACCTGCCTCCAGCCACAGACCTGACTGGAGACCTGGTTTGCAACCTGATTATGTGCCCTTGCTGGGGAATCGAACCTGTGACCTTTGGGTTTGCAGGCCGGTGCCTTATCCACTGTGCTACCAGCCAGGGCTCCTTTTTTAAAAAATATTTTTATTTATTATTTTCAGGGAGAGAGGAAGGGAGAGAGGCAGAGAGGGAGAGAAACATCAGTGTATGGTTGCCTTTCACCTGCCTCCAGCAATGGACCTGGCTGGAGACCTGGCTTGCAACCTGGTTACGTGCCCTGGTTGAGAATTGAACCAGTGACCTTTGGGTTCGCAAGGCAGTGCCTTCAAAGCCAATGTTTAATTGTGACAGGAGGGATCCAACTTTTGCTCTCAAATGCTCAGTTGTAAAAAACTTAGTCCTTGTTACAATATAGGCTGCCAAGGCATCTAGGCTGCTCATTTTCCCTGAAACCTTAGAGAAGAGGGATCTAAATTTATTAGATTTGGATCAGATTTGCCAGACTGTCAGTCTGGGTTTTCTGTCCTACATTCTGGGTTGCAGCCAGCTGGATACCTTCAGAGGGGTTTACAAGGCCACACTTCCTTCTTGACCCCCTGGGGGCTTCTGGGCCTAGGAGTTGTCATTTGATGAAGACCTTTTGAGAGAGGGCCTTATGGTTTCCAGATAGGAGTATAACAGCTGGGTGGGACATTATGCTGGTAAAACAATTTCCATTAAAGTGTAGCCAGGGGTAGCTATGAGGGCACTGTGAACTCAGTAGCACCTGATGTGCCTATACTTTTGCATTAAAGGTGCAGAGGGAAGGCAGTGAAGAAGCGGATCTACATTTGAAGCTTGAGCTAGTTCTGAAGAGCTTTATCGTTTCCTGACCAGGGTGCTAGAGAAAAACCTTTATTTTCTCTTAAAAAAAATTAGGACCTTGATGAAGGAGCAACATCAAGTTTGAAAGGCTATTTTCAGCATAGGGTTCAATTTTCTAATGAAATTTAAGCAGTTGAGGAACAGATTCTTTTAGCTTTGTTCTGGTTCCTTTCTACCTGCCCCCCAACCACCGCAAAATCCTCCCCCACCTTGACTCAACTTTAGCTTCACTGGCAACATGTTTTGTGTGGCTTTGTTTATTCACAAGTTCACATCGCTGCAAGGAACTGGCTCCCTGGACTGTGATGGCTCCTATTTTGCAGACTTCCTCAGAATGGAATTTTAGGCAAGCACTCCATCGCTCTTTCATGACAAGTGGATCAGTAAAACAATAATAAAATCTCAGTCACCATAACTCAGAGGCTGTAGTAGATCAAGTTCTCAAGGGCACCTGAAAAGTCAAGAGTAGACTGTTTATTCAGTTTCAGGAAACCACCCTCTTTCATTACTACTGTGTGTAAATAACACATTTGCTTAATTTGTTATTTTCCTATAGCCCCAAAGAGGGAAACACTAAGAGAAATATTCAAGGAAGTTGGAAAGTTTGTCTGTAAATAGTGTTTTTGTGACCCTTCTACTCTTCATTTCCTGTGCCAACTGCACTTTTATTTCCCGTCTCTCTACACTTAGTAAACAAAACCATATTATCAAGGGAAAGACGTGAGCCCATTAACATTGTAAGCCTTCAGATTACACTCGCAAGAGACTACGCAGCACTTATCAGATGGAACAAAAGCCTTAATTGCTTCGAGGTATAAGCCTGTCCAAACCTCTGAGATCTAACCTGTCCCTGGGAAGCCTTTGCGCTCTTGAGCCAAGCGCCTGGAAGAAAGCTTGCCCAGAACCAGAGTGTGTGCCGGTCTCCCAGATAGAAGCACAAGGAGCGCTCCATCACAAGTGCAGATTCTTTATTTCGACAACCTAGTCAGAAAGGAAAATGAGCTAAATTTTCGAACCAGGCAGAAACTTTTTCCTCTATCCAAATCAAAACCCAACATTCTTTTAACACTCGCACTTATGCTGCCACAATTGGAAGGAGTGCTGTGAAGTAACGTGGGAAGTCTAAAAGTGAAAATGCTGTGCCTCCCCAGGTACCCGGCACCTACAGTATAAAATTTAGCCCCGTAAGTCGGAGAGAGGAAAAATTAACCCCCTGCTCCAGGTTTAGGATAGAAATAACGTAAGTGCCAAGAAACCAAAAGCGCACAGGGCTCAGAGAAAAAGAAAGCAAGCAAGCAACAATTACCTTCCCTGGAGAAAGGCTTGGGTCAGTCCCCAACGGCCGAGCTCAGAGCTCCCTTTTAAACTTTTCTCCCGACGCGACGCCCACAATCCGCACCTGAGCCGCAAGCCACCCGTGACCCAAAACAAGTTTTCCCCTCCTCCATTCTCTGGTCCAACGATCCTCCCCACACCTCGCCCAGTACTTGTCCGGGGATCAGACGTCCCAGACTCTCGCTCCAGGCCCTCACCCCGCCCTTGTCCAGGCCGCCCCCTAACCATGCCGGCTCTACCCCCCCACCACCGCCCCCCCGGCCGGGGGGCCACTGGGTGGCGGCCTCCCGCAGATTCGGCAAAGTTGGCGGCGGGGCAAGAGCGTGGAGTCCGGTGCCATGCGGAGAAGGCGCCCATTGGCCGGCTGGCGCCACGTGGCCCCTCCGGCCTCTATATTAGGCCACTATTTACTTCGGGCTCTTTTGCCGAGGCTCGGCGACGACTACTCGGATAGAGGAGGAAGGCGGAGCAGTGCAGAGCCAGCGGTCCCGCGGGCCACGCAGCCCAACCCTGAACAGTGCGCGCAGGTCGCTGGGCCGGAACCATGAGCTCCTTCCTGGAGTACGTGTCCTGTGGCAGGGCGGGGGGTGGCGGCGACCTGCTTAGCTTTGCGCCTAAGTTTCGCGCAGACGTCGGGCCGGTGGCCCTGCAGCCCGCTTTCCCCCTGGGGAGCGGCGACAGCACTTTTGTCAGCTGCTTGCCCTTGGCTGCCTCCAGACCCGTGTCTTCGCCCCCTGCCACTCCCGCACCGTCCCCTGCCGCACCGCGGTACACGCCGTGCTCCCTGGAGGGTGCCTACGAGCCGGGCACCGCACCTGCCGTGGCGGGCAGCGCGGACTACACGTTCCGGGCGCCCGGCCCCGCGTTCGACTTCCAGTGCGCGCTTGGGCGGCCGGCAGAGGACAGCGGGGCCCACGTCCACTACGCAACCTCGGCCGTCTTCTCGGGGGGCAGCTCCTTGCTCCTCAGCAGTCAGGTGGATTACGCAGCCTTCAGCGAGCCCAGCCTCTTACCGGCGTGTCTCAAAGAGCCCGCCGACGGCCGCTCCGGAGCCTTCCAAACCGAGTCCTTGGACACAGGCGCCTACCCCAGGTGCGCGTCCCCAGCCTCCGGCCTCCCTGCTGCATTAAGCACGTTCGAGTGGATGAAAGTGAAGAGGAACGCCTCTAAGAAAAGTAAGTAGTGGGACGGACGTTCCTGGGGTTGGGGACAGAGCCTCTTCCGCGGAATTGCGCTAGGAGCAAGTTGCAGCTGTCCCCCTAGACGGTGGTTTGGGTTCCAAGGTGTTACTAAAACGGGAGAATCCCAATGAGTGTGCCCAAACACACACTAAGGAAGTGTGTCAGACATGGAGAAAATTGGAGGAAGGGGCTGTCTGCATGGAGTATTTCCCCAGGCACACTGTTCGTAGAGACCCAGGAGGGCTGCGGTGTGAAGGATTCTAACTGTAGCCACGCTGCTCGCCAGCGTCTGGCCTCGGTGTTGGCGCTCTCGCTCACTGATGCTCTCTCTGTCTTTATGTTGCAGGCAAATTCGCGGAGTATGGAGCCTCTAGCCCCTCCAACGCGATCCGCACTAATTTCAGCACTAAGCAACTGACAGAACTGGAGAAGGAGTTTCACTTCAATAAGTACTTAACTCGAGCCCGACGCATCGAGATAGCCAACTCCTTGCAGCTGAATGACACCCAAGTCAAAATCTGGTTCCAAAACCGCAGAATGAAACAGAAGAAAAGAGAACGAGAAGGGCTTCTGCCCTTAGTCAACCCTATGGCTTCTCTCCAACTTCCCCTCTCAGGCAAGACCCCGGGGAGCCCTTCTCAGGCCCAAGAGCCCTCATGAGGTTTAGTTTTGAGGCTTAGGAAACTTGGGCTGCTGAAGTTAATAGGTCGACACACCCCTGTCTAGACTTGTTAGCTCAGTTTGGGATGGAGGTGGGCCTGGGTGGAAATGGGGGTTTCACTTGGAAAAGCAAGTGTCTTAGTTGACTTCTGTGAGTGTGGATATTAACTTGAGGTCTCTTAAGCCACTCATATGTGTATTATTTGTGTCTTATCAGGGAAAAAGTGCCCAGCTGCCAGCCCAACTCTGCTGCTATGTGGCCTTAGTCATTTGCAATTCCTGGGTGCAGAGTGGCAGTGCATTAGTTGCAGAGCTCTGCCAACCCACTGATGTGCTCAGAAGAGCATCTATCCACAGTTTTTCCGGTTTTAATTTAAAGGACAAGGCTACATGTACTCAGCTTCTTGAGATGACCAAAGCTAGTTATGGCATCTTTGATGTAGCTAAGCTGCTGCAATGATGATTTCACATTTGCACTCCAGTTTTGTTTTCTTTAAGAAGCAATTTCTACCTCTCCTTGTGCCTGAGTGAAGAGACAATCGCTGTTTAGTTAGTGGCTGAACAAATCCACGGGGTGGGTAAAGATTAGAACCTGAACTACATCTTCACAGCAGTTACTCAAACTTGAATGTAAATATATACAGTATGTATATATTTTTAAAAAGGTTTGCTTGAAATAAATATATGCGACATTCGATGTCGGCATGTAAAAGGTTTGAATGTTTTTATAATAAAAATTACAGAATATGCTAACCCCTGCTTTTTCTTACTCTCATTTTGATTTTCTTTCAAACTGATTCAATTTCTTCTATTTGGAATTTCTTGATTCTGTTATGGGAATTTGTTTAAGGTGATAATTAAAAAAATCACTTCTTACAGGTTGTGTACACAAACAAATTAGGGACAATTATCTGGTAGTTTAAGGGAGGGGAAAAAAACCCTACCCTGCCAAATATCCCAGTAACCTAGGAATTACTTCATCACTTTAAGTACCTTAAGTTTTATGGCAAATATGTAGACAGCACATTATCTTATAGATTAGGTTTCACGGTGGGAATGCTGTAAAGCCAAGGAGACACTGCAGGAAGATCTTGTTCTTTTGTCTCCTGGTCTTAACAAAAGGAAGAGGAAGGGTGATTTAAAGACTTTGCTAGTTAGTGTTCTCTGAGAAAGGCATCTGCACATGGAAAAGTTCTCAATGACTAGATTCCCATTTCCAAAGTCAAGTAGTATAAAGAAGCTGGAAGAGGGCATTAGTCAGAGCTTTCTACTTCCTGTAACCCAGACTGAGTATTTGGCCTTTTAATAAGAGCACAGACATGCCTTTATAACTTATATAATTTCAAATGAATTTGTAGGAAGAAGTACAAGCACACAATTTGAAAGTTGGCATGAGGGTACATGTTAAAAAAACTCTCCTCTAATCTTATTTCCACCCAATTCCCAATCCTGAAGGCACCTGTATTTGACCAAAATTGTATGAAACCTGACAGAACTATTTGGAAAAAAAGTTAACACAGCAAAATCAAGTAGAAACTTGGGATCATTATCAGAGCAGGTTATTTTCTTCACTATATAAATAGCTATAGCTACATCTTTTAAATTCTCTGTATAATTCAACTGAAAGGTTTAAAGGCCCAAATAATCCAGATAAGAACCTCAACTCTCCTTTTAGCTATAATTTTCTAGATTCTAGAGTAGTGCCTCAAATCCAATAATTCAAAGGTCTAATGACTATGGAGGACTACTTTCCATATAAAACAGTAATGTAACTAATTGTCTTAGAAGTTTGAAATTATAATGAAATCCCCATCCTTTGCACTCACAGTTGGATGAAATTGAAGAAATAAAATTATCAGCTGTAAACAAACTCCGTTGATAAGGGGAAAAAAGCACTTAAAAAGCAGGTCTGTCAATATTATTCTTATGTTTCGCCATCTGCCCTTCACTAACTTGATGCTAATCAGATCTTGTTTGAAACAACAACCCCCAACCCCCCTCATTGCTCTGGAGCTATTTGAAAGGACCTGTTAAAGGAGTTTTGACCAGCTTGCTTACAGCCATCTTCAGGTTTCTCCTGCAGTGGCCTTTGATGAGACAATATTTCCTTTCTGATAAGCGTTCAAATGTACATCTAAACAAACAAACAAACAAACAAATGTTAGCACACTTGGTCATTTCCTTTATCAATCAATCTTTTCTTTGAGAAAATATGGCTTTTTTTTTTTTTTGAAGGTACTACTAGCACTTAGCCTTGATGGATGTTTTCCTTGATGAAAGTGGTTATTTTGACAAGTATGATGCTGTTCTATGAATCAGGCCAGTATTAGCTATTTTTTGATCAACCCTAGGGATCTTTAAAAGCTTTCTTAATGCAGATCACTGTACTGCTATATTCAGGATTAGGGAGAGTCCTGACTGGAGATCTGGGCGAACTAGATGACCTCTGGAGATTTCTTTCAGCATGAAAATGCTACAGAATTCAATGATTTTCGTATGTTTTATTTTGGGCCTGTCATTTGCAAAAAGAGAATTCAGTTCTAAGACAGCAAATAAGCAAATGCCATCTCTAGAATTACAGTGATACTGTGTTCATACAGGAAAAGTGGATTTTAGAAATCAGATACATCTCCTCATTGGAGATACTTAGCTCATGTGGATTGATTATTATAAATAATCCCCTTCTCATTATTCGGAGCATTGTGTTGATTTGAGTCAGATTTTCCATGAAGTGTGATGGTTATTACTCAAATTGTGCAACTGCTAAAACAATCCCATATCTATTTTATAGGATTTCAAACTGAACATGCTAATTCAGTTTGCACAAGTTGCACAAATCTTGTAATGGGACACATTACAAGAATGAATACACAGTGGATAGCTGTTGTATAATTAACTATTCAATGTTCCTTTGTCTTCACAGAATGACCATGTGTTTATTTTTCTAGATTTAGGATAGTTGGGGGTGAGGAAAAACAAACCATTCAATAGTATATAAAACTTGCATTGCTTGAGTACTAGCAAGCGAAGGACTTGGTATAAAAACGTAAAGCAGCCTAGGCTGGTATGGCTCAGTGGCTTGAGTGTCAGTCTGCAAATTGAAAGGTTGCAGGTTCAATTCCTGCTCCCCAGTTCAGGGTGTGTGAAAGGCAACTGATCAGTGTTTCTCTTGCACATGTTTTTCTCCCTTTCTTTCTTCTTCCCTTATCCTCGCTCTAAAAATAAATAACTAAAATCTTGCAAAAAACAAAACAAACAAACAAACAAAAAAACCCCCCAAAAAACAACCTTAAAGCAATGTCATCTAATTCTCAAAAGATTAATTGTGTATGATTTATTCTGCCTCAGTCTCATATATGGGAAGGCCTAAGACCAGAAGAGGTTATGTTCAATTTTCATCTCATTAGAAAGGAGGGGCAGGCTCAGGAGAGTTGCATTAGCTTTGATGTTCTTAATTATTTCTTATGGCCAAACAAATGCTCTATATTTGCTGAATATTGAATTTGAAAACCTCAGGATCTAATCAGGTTCAGAGAGGTGTTTAGTCTAACCACAGACCTCTCAACAAGAAAAATGCCCATTGTTAAAACTTTATTTGTGGTTTTAAAGTGAAACCATACAGGACATATCTCACAAATAATGATAAATCTCTGTCTAAATAGAAATTAAGATTTTCATGGTTTTGATTTCTATAGCATATTTCCAAGGCAGGAATATGCAACAAATACACAAAATAGTTAAATTTAGCATCTAATTTGTATCTGCTTAAGTAATACTTGAAATATAACCTCAATAGAAACTGTTTAGCTAAATTCTATAGTGAACTAAGGGGAAAGACATCCTAATGATTGATATGAAAGGGAGTTCTATTACTTGGACTGTAAGGGTTTCAACATGAACTCTTCTTTTCTCATAGTATTATTGATATAATTTGGAAAGGATGGCCAAAGTGTGGACATTTGGACTTATAATAGCTAAGAAAGCAGGTCATTGACACTTTGAGGCATTTCTAGAGGATGCTAGACTATTTAGCACATCCCATCCATAAGGGTTGTGTAGAAGCTAAACTACAATTTGAGGGGTCCACTTTAAGAAAAATAGTACAAAATCATAAATACAAAATTGCTGGGGCCCCTCCCAGGACCTAGCAGGGTCCAAGTTAGTGAAGTTTTAAGTTTCTTTGGGTTAATGGTAAATCCATCTCTTCCCCTTCCTGAAACCACTGCTCCATGTCCACTACCCAGCCATTTCCTGCAAGATGGGAACACTGATTGCTTTCCTCCAACATCTTGGTGCCAGAATTACTGTTTATCTTCTTCAAGATTGTTCAATAATGATGTGGACAAAGGCAGGTTTGGGCTCTGTTCTACAATCTGGACATCTCAATCCCCTCCACTTTGGGCTACTGACTGGCTGAATTACTTCACTGCCTTGGGATGGGAGCTCTCTCACATCCTGGAGGGCCTTTTCTGTGTGTTTCCTTCTCAATAATACAAGAGGAAGAGAACTATACGGCTGGAGAGCCCAAAGTTATACTCTTAGGTTCTAAGCCTTTCCCAGAAAGGTAGAATCACTGAGGCTGAGGTAAAGGACTGTGTAAAAAAGAATATTATTCTTCAGGGAGGAAACCCAGATTTTTGCACCAGTTGTGTTTTCTGATTAAAAAGGAAAATAACTTCCCTGATCTCAGTTTTTCCTGTAAAAAGGGGGAATTGGTCTAGATGGTCATTAAGTTTTATTATTACCATAGTATTCTTCCATAATCTTTTACTGTTACTTATTACTGAAAAATGTATTTAACGACATTGAAGCTCTATAAGATTATCATCGAGAGGCAATAATTGAAGTACTATTTGAGGCCTGTGAACCAAAGGTCACTGTTTTGAGTCCCCACCAGAGCACATGCCTGGGTTGCAGGACCAAATCCTGTGAAAGACAACTAATCGATATTTCTCTCACACGTTGATGTTTCTCTCCCTCTCTTTCTCCCTCCCTTCCCTTCTCTCTAAAAATAATTTCATCTCTAGCTTTAGAATGCTTGTGTGATGTAGGCAATGTTTCTCATTGGTCTTGACCTGATGAACAACAACAAAAACAATCTAACAATGCTCACTGCCCCCTCCACCCCAAAGTTACCACTTCCATTTATTTGAACAGATAAATTAGGGTCTAATAAGAAACTTTTCAAGAGGGTTTCGGTACTTGGCTTTCAGATTCTTAACCTCCTTGTTCTTTTGTTTTTTTTTTAATTAAAAAAAATATTTTATTTATTTATTATTTTTTAAAATAATTTTTAAAAAATTTTATTGTTGTTGTATTACATTCATCCCCTTTTTGCTCCCCTCTGTCCCCCTCCCCACCCACCCATTCCCCCCAAAGTCAATCTCACCTGTTGTCCATGTCCATGGTTCCTTTATACTAGGTTCTTGTACCTCCTTGTTCTTAATTCTATGCTTCAAAGTTGACAACATTCATAATAGAAAAATACTCTTGATTTTTCTTTCTCTAGGATACGTGGGATGCAAAATAAGTGCTCTCTTTTGAAGAAAAGAGATGTGGATAACCAAATCACCGCTTCCTTCTAAAGTGTCGCCCTTTTTCCTTTTCCACTTTTAAATTCTCAGTAGTCCCTGATTGACAGTGGGAAAAGCTGAAAAGTCTTTAGCCTGAGATTTAAGTACCCCAACATCTGTATTTTCCATGTTAATCTCAGATCATTTCTTGACACAAAACTTCACCCCAGTTTGAGTAGTCTGTTCATTCTCTCCCCAAGGACATTTATGCCCTTTTACCCTAGAGCCTTTTCTATTCCTTTCCACTCTCTCATAACGACCTCATACCTTCTCCCTGCCCATCCAAAGTCATCCTTTAATGGCACAGCTCAAATCCTACCACTTTTGTGGAGTCTTTTTTGCACGATCCAATTTTAAAGCAAACCCCTCTGAGTTTCTGCAGCATTTATTGTTTGTAACACTTGCTGAGCACTTACTATCTTCTGCTATACTATGAGATCTTGTTTCTTGCCTTTCTCTCTCTTCTCTTCTCCAATTCCTTCTCCCTCTCTGCCACTGTTTCTCTCGCCCCCACTATTAGTTCTCTCTCCACAGGTATATGTCTTATCTCTCACTGAATAGCTGTACATAATAGTGGTCCTATGCTATTTGCTGAATGTTGAAAGTAGTTTTATTAGATCAAAGGGTTCAGTGCTGTTCATCAAGCACCTTTCTTATTAAGTGAAGAGCACTGTAACAATTTATTCCTAAGTATTCTTTGGATTTCATTCTTTACAGTAGAACATAACTGTTCTTGACCACACAATAAAATACAAACAGGAGTCTAGGAAGTGAAGGAGGGAGAACTTACCCTTTCTATGCTTAAAGGCACATTCTTTTGATTGAATACAGTGTAAACCAACAAAGAGTGTGAACGTTATCTAAAAGCTCCTTTTAATCCTTACAGAATATAATTTGTAATACTTTGTGGTTGTTGTTTGAGGCCTTTTAATATATATTGCATTTATTACTTGTTACTGTCACTTTTGTACCTTATGGGAATAAGAGAGCTAGAAAAGAATTGTTGAAAACAAACAAACCCAGTGTGGGATTTCTCACGAAAAGCTTGGAGATAATTAAATGTAGTGGTTACAGTAGTGTGCTTTGGAGGCAGATAGACTTGGGAGCAAAACCTGGACAAGGGACACTTTGCTCCTCAGGTCTACATGTCTCTCTTAAAAATGGAAATAAGAATGTCCTTACTTCACTGACTCCTGAGGATGAACAGAGATAATACCTGAAGATTGCTAGCACAATGCCTGGTGCTTAATAAAAATTTGCTAACTCTTAAGACAATAGATTATGAGAGTTGTGATAGTCAGCTAGGATGAAAAGACATGGGCTGATGGGGAGAAATATTTATATATATGACAAATATTTATTGAGCTCTCAAGCATTAAGCAAAGACTATTAAAGATAAAGATATTGAGACAGGAACAAAAACTCGCAGGTAATCAGGTTGGAGGGTTATTGATAAAATTTGCAAAACATTGATGGTACGTGATAATGGAGGAAAGTAAAATAGCAGTTGATGGATACTTGATGAGGGCAATGGCTGAGCCCTCGCTGAATTAAGTAAGAGCCTAAGATCTTAGAAGAAGCCTGGGAGAAATAAAGGACAATAGGGGTGGATCACTCTACACTGCTTCCAGTTCACTGTATCATTCTGGGAATTGCAGAAAATGGAACTTCATCACACTTCTGCTCAATTTTTCCCCATGCAAAAGGAAAAGTAAATGCACTTGCACGCTATTTTGAGAGTCAAGTGCCATAAATTAGAAGGCAGTGATGATTTACATGAGTTTTTTACATTGGGGTGCTCCAGGGTTGAATTTACCATTCTCGAAAATAGAGCCTCTGGTTGCTGTGTTCTGTTGACATCAAAGTTAAAATAAAATCAACCACATTCTTGATTCTGTTGCTGCAGAAAAAATAAAATTTTCTCTCTACCTATTCTGGCAGTGGGGCATCACTGCACACAAACCTTTATCTATTTCCATTGTGGGTTTATGAAAACCTGCTAGTAAGCTAGGAGAGTGGGGCAGAAGCTTGCTGCAATGGGGGCACTTTGAGGTCTAATTAATGGCTAAAGGAGAGTCCTCAATAAAATAGAAAGTATTTTATTTTTCCTAGTTCTTATTGCTTGAATGAGTGATTATTGTATAAAAACGTTTATATAGCTGCTTACATTTTAAACCTGATCTAAATTTCAAATTCATGAAGTGTTTTTGCTTCATTATAGGGGTCAAGAAAAGAAATTACTAGTTTATGAAAGAACTGTAAAAAAGATAGATTCGATGTAAATAAATAAAATAAGCTCCAAGGAACAAAACCAGACTATAATATTTATCATTCAGACAAAAATAGCATACTATTTGTCCCTAAAAGTCTTCAATTGACTTTAAAAGCAATTTAAATTTTCTTGGGTTAACCTGCCAAAAAGCCCATTTTATTCTCCTGTTTTGACTGCAAACAAAAGCCCATGTGCAACCAGAATAATCTTTTTTTTTTTAAATTTTATTGTTGTTGTATTACATCCATCCCCTTTTTGCTCCCCTCTGTCCCCCTCCCCACCCACCTTTTTTTTTTCTTTCTACCAGTGCATGGTTTCTTTGTAAATGTCAAAAACAGTGTTTGACTCTCTGAATATTCTTTGGAATTTGTCACGTGGTGATGCTACCCAAGAACCATCATAGTTCACTCTTTTTTTTTTTAGAAAGAGGGGAAGGGGGATAGGCAGAGAGGGAGAGAGACATCAATGTATGGTTGCTTTTCACCTGCCTCCAGCCACAGACCTGACTGGAGACCTGGTTTTGCAACCTTGTTATGTGCCCTGGCTGGGGAATCAAACCTGCGGCCTTTGGGTTCGCAGGCCGGTGCCTTATCCACTGTGCTACCAGCCAGAGGGTATAGTTCACTCTTATTGAATATTTGTGATTTTTGGTTTGGCCCTTGATTTAGAAAATGTGTATATTTGATAAAATGTAATAGATTTAACTGGTCCCATATGAACTCAAACTATTGTTAAGGTATGTATTTTATTATTAATAAACTAAGTTTCATTCTGAATGACCAAAGATAAATAAAGATAGTGCTTTATAAGTGTCCCTGACTCAATATGCATCACAAAGACAAAAGCAAGCTTTGTAAATCAAAGTCTGATATTTTCCAATTCTGCCCCTTCCAATTTCAGTTATATAGTAATTATAATTTTGAACTCAGGACAAACAGAGATAGCTTATATCTTTCTCAATTGTGATTATGCATTACTAGGGACACTTTAGTAGAATTCAAAAACACATTTGGGTTTCTAAAAAAATTCAAACTTTTTAAGTATTTTTCCCTTTTAATATCATAAGGCTCTTTTGAGAGACTATTCTCTTAGTGAAGAAGAAACAACTATCTATTAGTTTCATCTGTTTCTCTCTTTTCTTAAATTTAATATTTTATTTAAAAATAATATGTGTGGTAGGTACCCAGTTGTATGAAATTATTGCTGTGAACAAAACTATTTCTCCTTATGTTCATCTATCACTTCACATCTGTGTCTACCCAGAGAGATGTCAAGAAATATGTTCACCTAATGTTAATCATGATTATTTCTACATAGTATGATTTTGTTGATTTTTCTTTGTTGTAGTTTTCTTCTATATTGCTTAACATTTAAAAATAATCATTAAATGTAAAGGTAATAAAGCCATTACTTTAAAATATCTGAAAAAAAAACAAAAACAAACCCAAAACATTGGGTAGCCACAGTTGTTACATTTACTTTTGTCAGTGGGAGACCCCAGAGGAATTAGATAATGCATCTCATGTGCCAATTCCTGAATAATTAAATAAAAATGTCTGTAATATGCATGGGTGTACACATGAGTCAAATAAATGATAGATAAGGTCTATCATTCATTTCTTCAACAGGGAATTCAGCACTTGGGTGTCACATATGTTCAATTTTCATCTTACCAGTTGGAAATAAGCTCCAAATATGCTGATAAAAGCGGAATTCGTGATTAGCCAAAGATAAGAAAAGAATACCTTTAACTTAAGTAAAATGGAGAACCAAGAAATATGGAAAACTATACTTCTGATTACCCTTTTTTCAATACTTAAAAAGCAAAACTAAAGTAATGCTGCTTTTAATATAAAAAGTAAGTTTATAAAGATACAAGCAAATTTTTTGTTTGTTTGTTAAAGATTTTATTTATTATTTACAGAGAGAGGCAGAGAGGGAGAGAAATATCATGTATGGTTGCCTTTCACCTGCCTCCAGCTAAGGACCTGGCTGGAGACCTGGCTCTGGCTTGCAACCTGGTTATGTGCCCTGGCTGGAAATTGAACCAGCGACCTTTGGGTTTGCAGACTGGCACCTTATCCACTGAGCCACCAGCCAGGGCCAGTAAACGTTTGATAAGTGTGTATTTTAAAAAATATTCTCACCCAAGGATATGTTGTTGCTGATTTCAGAGAGAAAGGAAGGGATAGGGAGAGAGACAGACAGAAACATTGATTGGTTGCCTCCTGTATGTACCCGGACTGGGGATATGTGCAACCCTTTGTGAGTTCTAGAGAAAGCTCCAACCAACAGAGTCACCTGGCCAGAGCAAGGATGTGTACTCTTGGTAAACTTTACATTTTTTCTGGAGAACAGCACCAAGATGTTCTTTGGTTTCTATATTTTAATTGTAGAATGACATAAAAATTCAGTGATCTATGAGATAAACCCACCAAAAGTGAAAAAAGAAAAATCCCCGAAAAACAAAAAGATCACAAAACAGGTTTAGTTAAGTCCCTATGAGGCTAATTAGAGGTTAGATAATCACAATAAGAAAATGCTAACTCTTTCATTGGTTTCATGTCAAAGTTGACTTATTTTATCAGCAACTTGATACCTTTAGGTATGTGTGAAAAAGATTTATATATAACCTTTGCCTAACTGTATCAGGTATCTTCATTTGGCTGAAATTAAAATTCAGTGGAACATCTACAACAAGGCTGTTCGCTTGTTTTGCCTTGCCTGGTATCCACTCCCTCTTCCTCCAACAACCCTTTCCCACTTTTTTCTGTGGGGAGAGGAAGAGCTGAGCCTCATGCCATGGTGGTGATGCCAGCTCTTAGACCTTGTCTGGCTCTCAATCAGGGCTGCCAGCCACTTCAAGCCTTGGTCTGTGATCCTCCTGGAGATAATGAAAGTTAACCTGTTCTTTTTCTTTTTCTTTTTTTTAGCCTTCTGTTTAAACTAGCTTGAGTGGGTGCAGTGTTTGGCTCTTAGAATCCTGTGTGATGCACTGCCCTCAAGGAACTTATAAACTCAGTAATAAGAGAGATCAGACAAGTCCAAAAATAACGTTAAGTGCTTTATGGGAGCTTCAGCTGCTTAGGACTGTGTCCACACAGCACAAAATGAAGTGGGAGTCTGGCCCACATCCAGGTGCTTTAACAAATTTGGCAGCCCATTGAGTACATAAGCCTTCAGTCAATCATAAGGTCTCTGGGATTCTAAAGCTTCCACTGGGAACTCGCTGCGAGTTGCTCCCCAGACTCTGGCAATGGAGAAGTGGAGTAGATTTTTCCCCTTCATCTCTTTTGTTTTCCAAGAACTTTCTCAGCTCAAAGTGGGAATTTTGGACTAAATGATGAAAAAGCATCTCATTACCAATTGCTTCTTGCTTTGTTTTATAATTTGGTTCATTTTAATTCCTTCTGTTTCCAAGGAACAGTGCCTGATGCCCATTTTAATTACTGTCTGTGGTCCACACTGCACTTTGTACCCCTCTTTATTAAGGAACAGTTGCTGCTTATTGCGATTGCTTGTATCCATGTCTAGGTCCTCTGGGGCAGCAGCTACAATATATTCATTTTCCTAACTCTGGATTCTCTACCATATCCATATTTGCTATGTTTAGTATTGTGCTGATTTCATATACCATAGTTACTGGAGAGATTATTTTTAAAAGAGTTGTAAATGTGTCCTACTCTGGTCCTATTCTAGAAGGTGCTGCCTCCCATACTTGGGTAACATGCTAAAGTAAGAGGAGCTTGTCTCTATACTTTCTTTTTCTGAGATTCTTTCTGCCTCTGCCCACTCTGCCCCCTGTAGGTCAACCCACACCTTCCAGTCAGTGGTGGGTTTAGTCGACTCTAAAGAACTAACTGACAATGTTCTAAGTTAACCTGGTGACACAAGTAGTCTGTTATGGTTGGTTGTTTTATTTATTTATTTTTAAAAAACTGTACCCAAAAGTTCAATGCACTCTCCTGGATGAATGCTATATTTCCCATTCAAGAGAACTGAAATAATGCACGTTAAAAGCATGTGTCCACCACTGCATATAGTACTGGATTTCCCACTGAATGAGAGATGGGGCTGTTTTAATATGTTTTAAGCGTCTACTAGAGGCAAGAATGAGACACTGAGATTGTTAAATGCTCTATTTGCCCTACTTCCTACTCCTTTGGGGCTATGTTCTCGGCTGCTAGGTCAAGGATGATAACCACATGTTGTGTGCACTTCCCAGAAAACATATTTACTTTCTAATGAGGAATTATTTTTTAGAAGACCCTAATGAATTTGAGTCAGTGTGGAAATGGGAACTTCAAGAGAGCAGCAATGATGAAGAGGAGGTGAGACACATGTGGTCTGGGCAGGTGAGCACCTAAGATGGCGACATGGCCCCAGCACACCTGGCCCCAGCACACCTGCTTTAGGTGGCCTGGGGCAGGGAGTGGAGGAGCAGCTCTCACTTCACAGAACCCAAACTCTTTGGGCTCAGAACATGGGTTTGGGAATCAGAGGTCCTGGGCTCAAATCTGACTCTAGTACTTACGATTTGATCTTGGGTGAGTCCTTTAGCCTCTTGTTTCAGTTTCCTTATGGGGAAATGAACAAAGTAGTATTACTTTAGAGGATTGTTGTAAGGGTTAAATAAAACAATACATAAAAAGTATTTAAGCAAGGCGTTTGGTGTATAGCAAGCACTAATTCTTTTTTTTTTTAAAGATTTTATGTATTATTTTTAGAGAGAGTGGAAGGGAGAGAAACAGAGAGGGAGAGAGACATCAATGTATGGTTGCCTTTCACCTGCCTTCAGCTATGAACCTGGCTGGAGACCTGGTTTGCAACCTGGTTATGTGCCCTGGCTGGGGAATTGAACCAGCAACCTTTGGGTTCACAGACCGGCGCCTTATCCACTGTGTCACCAGTCAGGGGCTGCAAGCACTGATTCTATGTTAACCATCCCTCATTTTACTCTTGAAAAAAACTGAGGCCCAGAGATACTGCACTGAGGGTTCAATGTAGAGGCAGGGTTGGAGCTACAATAATCAGATATGCCCATTAGTTCTCTGGGTTTCTTGAAACCAGAAGGAGGGGAGAACACTAGGTTACAGTCAAGAATCTCTCTGCCCAGGCCTGAGGGGGAAAGTGTAACCTGATGCTCAAAGCTTCACATTTTATTTTCCCACAATAGAAAGGACAGTCTTACTGAGAAGGAGTAGTAGGGGAGGGGCTGTCTGGTGATGGAGAGACTGCCATTTCACCATTTCTTTTCTTTAGTAAAATACTCTGGTTAAAGTGTAAATGCCCCTCAAGAGGGGTTATATATTAGCTTCCTGTATTAGTTATCCATTGTAATTTAACAGATTACCCCAAAACTCAGTGGCTTACAACAATACTAATCATTTAGTAAATGCCCACAGTTTCTATGGGTCCAGAGTGGCTTGGTTGGGTAGCCCTGGCTCAGGAGTTCTCAGGATGGCGCAGCCTGATGTCAGCTGGGCTGCAGCAGCCTGATGGGTGACTGGGCCCCAAAATTCACTTCCAAGGTGGCTCACTCAGATGGCTCAGTTCTCTCCATGTGGTCTTTTTAATTTATTTTAAACGAGATTTTATTTCTTTATTGAGAGAGGGGAAAGGAGGGAGGGAGAGGGGAAGGGAGGGAGAAAGAGAAGGAGAGAAGCATCAATGTGTGGTTGCCTCTTCGGTGCCCCCAACTGGAGACCTGGCCTGCATCCCAGGTATGTGCCCTGCTAAGGAAGCGAACTAATGGTCCTTTGGGTCCCAGACTGGCATTCAATCCACTGAGCCACACTAGCCAAGGCTACGTGGGCTTTTCCAAGCAGCTGATTGAGTGTCTTCACAACATAGCTACTGAGTTCCTGTGAAACAAGAAATCCAGGAAACCAAGGTGGAAGCTGGAATGCCTTTATATCTAACCTCTGAAATGACCCACTATCATAGCACAATGTTCGGAGTCGCACGGGCCAGCTCTGATTCAGTGTGGAAGGCTGAAGACTAGGAGGCTGGCTGTTATACCCATTTTCAGCTTCAACCCAAGTTTCGAATTAACCCAGGAATAGGAGAAACATGGAGGTGGTTTGGGGTCTGGAGGGAGGCCTTAAATTGGCTTGGGATTGTGGGGGTAGGGGAGGCATGAAGACTTCAAAGGAAGTTCCATTTGCCTTTCCCTGCCCTAACAGAAGGCCTGAAAAGAGCCTGCATCGGTAAGGTATAGCCCCTGAAAGAAGGGACTGACTGGAAAATAGAAATAAAACCATTTTTCTTTTAAGCAAATTGGGCACAACTTTGGAACTTCTGACAAATGTCCTGATAGTCCCTGTCACCTAGCTGAGGAGCAGTTTTAGATACCTGCTGCTGCTACTACCAACTTGTTGTGAGTGATAACAAGTTGCTCTGTTCCTGTCTGACTGTGTTCACCTTTGGAATGGATTTGCCTCTTCATTCATTGGTGGTGGTTTGAAAAACA
The DNA here is from genome assembly GCA_004026585.1 of Noctilio leporinus. Taxonomy (NCBI): domain Eukaryota; kingdom Metazoa; phylum Chordata; class Mammalia; order Chiroptera; family Noctilionidae; genus Noctilio; species Noctilio leporinus. The sequence goes on along the minus strand of PVIW01003030.1, from coordinate 20,795 downwards.
GGTTTATCTCTACAAAGATACAGTGTATTTATTTTCATGTTATTATTTTGCTTTAAAATGTTCATTAGTCTGTTCAAAAGATAGGGTAAAGATTCTCATAGATGCATTAATCAACACATTTACTTCTTCATTTTTCTTTTAATTTTAGTTTTCAAAAATACCCAAAGGCTAGATCCATTACAGGGTAATGGACTGCAAAGTCTTATTTAATTACAATGAACATATTTGCTGGAGTTACGGAAAAGAAAAAATACATAATTTTGTGAACTATCAATTTAAAAGAATCAAAATGACCTCTGGTAATGTTCTTGCGCTTCCCTCTTCCTTTCTCCCTCCACTCCAGCTCCATGGACCTTGAGAAACAAGGAGACCCTGGGCCGGGGCATTTGCTACACTCAAAAGGCCTTGGAGACCTGAGGCTCAGAACTTGTGATTCAGAACTCTTGGGAGATGGTTGTGCCTAACATGCTTCTGGTTAGACTCTGATATAGAGCTGTAGGGTGACCCACCGAAGTAATTTCCAAAGCTTTCCTCCTCTGCAGACAAGGAGAATGCTCAGCAGATAGATTGTGCTGGGGCACCAGCAAGCCACAAGCAGTCCCAGAGTCAATGAGTTAATCTGGTGCATTCCCTTCTCACCTTGAAGATAGAGAGGGTATTTTTGAAGTGACTACCTATGACCTTACACTAATGGTCTTATTTATGATTCTTGAATTAGAAAATATTTGGATGGCAGACTTCCTCTATAAATTTAGAATAATTAAAAATAGATAAAACACACAAGTTCAGGAACACTTAATATACCCCAATTTTCCTAGTGGATCTTGGTACCGTTACATATATAATTATATTTAATTCAATATAAGATGATCACTTCAAACTGGATTCTCCTGCTGTCTATTTCTTGTTCCTCGGGGATCCTGTGAAAAATCTGAGGAAATTCCTTGCTGATTGGAGAGATATTAGACTGTAACATATGGCTTACACATGTGATTAGTGTTCCTCTAAGGAAAAATGCAAAGAGTTATATTTAGAATATAGGGTCTGTGTTCAGTGGTTCTGGGCAACCCAGGGGATCATTAGATTCTTCTTATGGAATTTTCTTATTAAAAGATGAATCTGGAATTCTGACTGTTTGGTGTGGACATTGAAGCTCGTCTGTAAGTTTTTGCAGGTGTGAGTCCTGCCAAATTTTCACTCTTGTGTAGTTTCTTGAAAGCTATTTGTGCTGCTCTTCAGAGAAGATTTACTGAGTTTCAGGGTCCATACCATGCATTTTAGAGGCATCTCTGACACAGGTACCTTCTGAAGTAAAAGAGTTAATAATTTATGAACAATAATGTTATTGGCCTCCAAATAAAATGGCTTAAGCTATAACAGCATTGCCAGGTTTGCATTTACTTTAAGTGAAATAATTCTAATTTTACTCCTTTTTGTCCTGATGTTTCACCATAATTGTGTTTTTATCACATATATGATAACAAGGCTAGAGAATGGGATCTAATTTCTGATTAAATTCTGACACTCATGTCTGGGTCCTGGGAGGCCACATGCTGATAAGTTAGGATTACTTGCTACCTTAGTCTAAGGCCTTGGCTATTCCAACCATCTCAGAAGCTCCACAGTCCTTTTTTCATCTTCTGGGAAGATGTCTTGCACTGTGTTATGTATTCCTTGTTTTATATGTAGCCAAAATAATCCACTCAAGTCCTGAAGAATGTAAAGGCTTCCAATTGCCTACACTTTGCATTTCCACCTGAATATCCATCCAACTCTCAACTCAAAATTAATATTGCCTGCTCAGTTTACCCCTAAGTAAACTTGTTCCTCTTTTCAGTGACCTGACTCCTGTCACTTTAATGACACCTGGTTTTCTCTTAACTTCAAGGTACTCAGGTGAAAACTCTTGGGAAATGCAAAATCCCTTTATTCATTTTTCTCTTCAGGTGGTTGGATTCACTTTCCATTGATTATAGCTATTTTCTATGACTCCAGTGTCTTTTCCATCTAATTCAGTCTCAATCCTGTTACCAGTAATTCTTCCTGAACCATGAGCATCCCCTATTCCCCCTACCCCCAAAATTATGCTACTGGCCTGGGTGCTAGAAAACTACAGCAAACTAAAACTATTTTGTCTCACTCTTAAGAGTCACCTCTGAAAAATCTACTTCATCTTACCTGGTTTCTTGCTGCTGCCAAAAGCACCTCTACTTCTATTTTAGTCAGGTTAATTTCCTTTGTCTTTTATTCGTATAAAGCTCTTACTGCTTTCTGTTTATCTCTCAGGCCTTTCTTCCCCCCATAAAAGATTCCTTTCCCCATTGTCCAAGTGTCCATATTCTTCTGACTTCTGATTACCCTACCTCATAGCAACTTTCCTCCTAGCAGCAGATAAAAACCATTAAAAATATGTTCATACTCATTGACCCACTAATACCATTTTTAGAACTGTAGCTTAAATAATTAACAATGAACAAATTAGAAAAAGCTCTTGTGCACAAAGTTTTCTCTCCCACACAACATTATTGGTGATAATATTGAAGAACTAGAAATAAACTACATATTCAATAACAGAACTAAATAATTGTATATCACTCTATGGAAATTTCATGTGTACAAAATGGCTATTATAAAGACTATACAATTATGTGAAAGATTTTTTAAAAATATAAAGCTAACTAAACAGGAGAAATAGAATGTAATATTGTATATATATAAACATTTTAGATATCAGTCCTTAATATGAAATTTTTAAACAAGCTTGATTATTCCTGTTTTGAAATGGTAAAAAGAGACAATTTAACATTAAAGACATTACTGGCAAAAGAAAAACACATCTATTTACAAGTTTCTATGTAAGTAAATTTAAATGTTTGTTAAAAAGAATCTAACATCTCTTATGTGCTTATGAAATTCTAGTTACAATATATTTGTCATTTAATCCTTATAGTATACCCAGTGAGGCATGTATTATTAGTTCCATTTACAGAAAGGAAGAAGAAAAGAAAAGAAAAGAAAAGAAAAGAAAAGAAAAGAAAAGAAAAGAAAAGAAAAAAGAACAGGCCAGGAGAGGTTAAATAATATTCCCAGGATTACAAAACTAAGAAGTGATAGGTTCAGGATTTTTCACTTGATTCCTCTGCATGAAAATCTAAGACAAATTTAAACATGTCTTCATTCCTAATGAGATATCTATTATTGAAGACCTGATTATTAAATAATGTGACTATTATAAACCTTAAAAAGTAGGAAACAAGAGAAAGAGAGAACTTTGAAATTATATAGAAGGACTTTTTTCTAAAGAATAGAAACATCGCAGATGTTAAAGAAAAGGTCATGCTGGTGTATAGGGTGCCTTCTGGGAATTCTGGTTTGCTATTTTTATCTTAAGGTTTAAGATTTAGAGGGGCCAATGATAAAACTGTTCAAGCACTTGAATGATTTGATTAGGATGCAACTCTGTCAAAATCAAATAAAAGATTGAATGCTACCATCTTTCTACAGATCAGTAATTCAGCTTGGTACTTCATGACACTTTGGTTTCAATGAACATTTCAGGTTTCCAAAGATTGCTGCCTCCTCAAACTATTTCTGTAGTAGCAGAGAATCCTGTAGCTATCTTTGGTATACAGATCATAAAAAGCTATGAGGTTTTGACAATCTCTGGTGCAAATACTACCTTGATCTGCAGAGAATTTTATAAAAACAATGTTGGTGAAAAACTAATTTTACTGAATTCATGGAACTGGGGGCTACCTAAGGAAGGGTACTTCAGAGGTCCATATATTTTTCCCCCACTTCTGGAACTTAAAAGCATGGATTCCTGATTGAAGAAGATAAGTAAGATGCTGTTTTTGAGCTTTTTTCTGTGCCTTTTAACCTATCTGGGGAATACTTGGGCACCACTGATGAAGTGCTAGAGAAAATTTGAATCTCACAATGATTTGGTTGTTAAGTCAACATTATCTTCTACTCAAACTGAACTGCTTGTTAGAGCCTACTAATAAATAATGCCATTAGTCAAAAAGATAAGGCTGTTTGTGCCTAAGAGAACTCAAAATTTATTTGAAAGCCCTGGTTGGTGGCACAGTGGATAAGGCACTGGCCTGTGAACCCAAAGGTTGCTGGTTTGATTCCCAGCCAGGGCACATAACCAGGTTGCAAACCAGGTCTCCAGCCAGGTCCATAGTTGGGGGCAGGTGAAAGGCAACTATACATTGATGTTTCTCTCCCTCTCTGTCTCTCTTCCTTACCCTCTCCCTGAAAAATAATAAAAATCTTAAAAAAAATTATTCCACATTGCTGCAGGCAGAAAAAATTTAGTGGTCAATTTAGGTACTCACAAGCACCAGCAGGTAATTTTCAGAACAGTTCACAGACACAGCATGAACTGGGGGCAATGTTACTTGGAGAGCCCATTCTGCTAGACTGACCAAGATAAGTCAAGGAGGGAGTGTATTTGTTGTGTGAAGAGGAGGGTCAGGGTAGGAAGGTTGACCATGCACAGCCACTCCTTATCAAGGTAAAGGGGGATGGAACTACTTTCTCCCTGCCTCTGCATGCAGTTCAGGCTTCCAACTACATTGTTTTGGATTCTTTTTGTTTGTAAACTATAGGTGAATGGTGATTGGCAGCTTCATCACAACATTGGTCCTGCTCATGCATCATGTCTGGAGCAGTGTTTTTGCAAAACATCAAATCACCCAGGTCACTCGAGTCCCCCTCCCCTACATCAGATTTAGCACCCTGTGACTTCTGGTTTTCCTCAAAACGAAAATCACTTTTGAGAGGGAAAAGATTTCAGATCATCGATGAGATTCAGAAAAATACAACAGGGCAGCTAATGGCAATTCCAATGAAGGGTTTTGCAGTTACCTGAACAGTGGGAGAGATGCTGGGAGAACTGTATGAGGTCCCCAGGTGCTTTATTTCGAAGAGGACTGAGATGTCATTGTTCTATGTACACGGTTTCTCGTATTTTGTAGTTCCTTTAATAAATGCCTCTATTTTTCATAGTACATGGCTGGATACTTTCTGGACAGACCTGTAAGCAGCATCAGATGGTTTTCTTAAGATTGTGAGAGGAAAAAAAAAAAAAATCCCTATTATTCTATTAGTGACCTTTGGCAAGAACTACCTTCTTAACCTTCTTGTGTCTCTGGAGTATTTGAGTAAGGTTTCTTCTGGCCAAGCCATCAACAAGCCAAATGTCAAATAACAATGTGGCCATTTTTCATCTTGAGATAAGTATTTCTCCAATAAGATGATCAATTAGTCTTATTCGCATTACAACACAGCTCCCCATGTATGTTTATGCCATGCAAAGATCTCTAGTCGTACGTACTACCTTCTTATGAAAAAAACCTCTTCATTTAGATTTCAGGCAATTGGAACACATAATCAACCCAAACACACCTCATGTATGACATACGTGTATTGACATTTTCATTATACCAATACAGCCTCTCAAGGTGGTATCATGAAAAAAAAAGTCTCTATCCTTTAGGATATGAACTAAGGTCTTTCATGGAAAATATCCTACTTTTGCCCTGGCTAGTGTGGCTTAGTGGGATGAGCTCTGGCTTATAAACTGAACAGTTGTCAGTTCAATTTCCTGTCAGGGCACACGCCTGGATTGCAGGCCAGGTTCTCAGTTGGGGGCATGTGTCTCTCACACATTGATGTTTCTGTTCTTCTCTTTCTCCCTCCCTTCCCCTTTCTCTAAAAAATAAAATCTTTTAAAAAATTCTGACTTTTGATAGAAATAAATTTCCAGAAATGGTCTTTTCATTGAAGCAAAACTTATATTTAATTACAAACCCTTAGGATGTTTTCATTTGGAAACAAGGCATTTCATGGAAAGCTGTATAGAAAAAATTCTAACTTTTTTTTTTTCTATAAAGACACTTAAGATGCCACACTTTCTTCTAAAGAAAAGTCTAATGTGGGGAACACTAGTCGTACATCTTGAAAAGACTTCTTAGAGCATCATTACATAGTACTTTTGGAAAGTGGTTTTTGTTTTTTTAAAAAGATTTTATTTATTATTTCCAGAGAGAGAGAAAGGGAGAGAGGCAGAGAGGGAGAGAAACATCAATGTATGGGTTGTCTTTTACCTGCCTCCAGCCACGGACCTGGCTGGAGACCTGGCTTGCAACCTCACTTTTGGAAAGATTTTACTGCTGCTGGGGTTGTATAGATAATAATTATAACCACTGTTTCAAATGCAGCCAGATTTTACCTATGAACTACTGTTTTTTTCCTTAATTTTTTGTTAATGGTAACATCATCCACATTGACCCAAGCTTCTGAAACTATTTTGTTACAGTTGGACAACTTATAAATCCTGCCCAAAAGATACCGACAATTTATAGCCACCCATGAATGCCCTCAGTTTTAAAGATCTTATTTTATTTATTGAATTAGTTTAACTTAAAAAAAAAAGATTTAAATTTATTATTTTCAGAAAGAGGGGAAGGGAGAGAGGCAGAGAGGGAAAGAAACATCAATGTGTGGTTGTCTTTCACCTGCCTCCAGCCACAGACCTGGCTAGAGACCTGGCTTGAGACCTGGCTTAAGACCTGGTTATGTGTGTCCTGGCTGGGAATAGAACAGCAGTCTGATTTTAATTAATGAAATTTTAAAAGGCCCTTTCTGTGAATGTTATCTGGAAGTTCAGAATGTTTATACCTCTGAATATAACCTGTTTTAAATAATTTTTTGAAGTATGGTAAAAATATAGTACTCAAGGCCCTGGCTGGTGGCTCAGTGGAGAAGGCAGCAGCCTGCTAACCTGAAGGTCTCTGGTTTGATTCCCCAGCCAGCGCACATAACCAGCCCACAAGCCAGGTCTTCACCTAGCTCCGTGGCTGGAGGCAGGTGAAAGGCAACCATACATTGATGTTTCTCTCTCTACCTTCCTTTCTCTGGAAATAATAAATAAAATCTTAAAAAAAAAAAAAAATATATATATATATATAATACTCAATGTATATATGTATATGTGTATCTCTGTGTATAGTGAGAGAGAAAAGTATTTTCATGTCCAGGATCAATCTTTAGAAACACATTTCAGAAATTTGATATATTTAACATAGTCAAAACAGCTGGCTTAAAATAATAACAAAATACTTTTCCCACCTTTGAAAGTGAAACAGCAGTTTCAATAAGCATTATAAACAGAATAACCTTCATTGGTTTATTAATTCATTCTTTATTACTTATGACAGATCAGTGACAAGCACCTAATCTGGGCCAGGTAATGCACAAGGCAAAGATAAATGACAATCTGTGCCTTCCTGGAGAATTTTTTCCTCTTGGAGTTTTAATGTTTAATTTCATTCGTGCTTTTATTAGGAAGGAAAGGCAGAGAGGAGGAAAATGATTGTCTAAAAAAGGGTTGGAAGCTTGAGTCAGAAGCCATTATTCAGCTTTTTTTGGGAGATTCTGAACTCATTTCATTATTATAATGGTCTTACTTCTCCAACTGAAATGAAACATATACACCTTTTTTCTCTCCCACAAAGATGGATGAATAAGTACAAGATAAGAGCATGGGGTCTGGGATCAGATAGGATTGGGCTAGGATACTAATCCTGCTACCAATTCCATTGTACCTTTCTGCAGTTTACTTAATTAGCTTCTCTGTGGATTGCTTTCTTCATTGCAAAATGGGAATAAAAAAATATCAGTTGGTCCTTGCTGAAGGCTGTTTCTTTCCTCTTTTAGTCTCTTCCTTTGCCTTCAAGCATTTAATGTCATTAATTTGGAAATGATGGTCCCCACAAAAAAATGAAATAATTTGAAAACTGGGAATTGTATAGACTAAATGATGTGGCATAATTGTTAACTTTGGTTGTTTTTTAGGATACTGGAATAAAAACGACATCCAGGACCCCTAATTTCTTGGTGTGCCCATGCATGTTTGGCACTGATCCAAGGTTAAATTTAGCATGTTTATATACATATACATATGTACGTGTGTGTGTGTGTGTGTATACGTGTATATATATATATATATATATATATATATACGTATATATATATACATATATACACACACACACACACACACACACACACACACACACATATATATATATACTGCTCCTTGGGTCAATATACTTTTTAATCCCTAAATTGAATAAACAGGACTTCCCAGACAAGATTTAATTCATAAATGCATTTAGGTAGACACTGGATAGATCTAACAGTGCATTATCAAGTGAAAACAAGTCATCGACATGAGCTTGGCTAATTGAAAAGAAGTTTGCTTTAGGAAGCTAGCAACCTCATCAACAAATTCTGCTGAGGATTGACAAACCCTAATTGTTAATTGAAAAATAAATTATTTATTTTTCTTTTCATTGAATTTATTGAGATGACACTAGTTAAGAAAATTATACATACAGGTTTCAGGTGCACATTCCACAACACATCTGTACACTGTACTGTGTGTTCACCACACCATCCCAAGTCAAGTCTCCTTCCATCATCATTTATCCTCCCTATCCCTACCTCTGCTTCACTCCCTCCCCACTCTGGCAATCACCACCAATGTCCATGAATTTTTTCTCTTTATTTTCTTTTTTGCTCACTCGCTCCACCCCTCCTATCCAGCCACCAAACCCCCTCTATCTCCCGATAGCTGTCGATATCCTCTGCATCTATGAGTCTGTTTCTATTTTGCTTGTTTGTTCATTTCATTCATTAGATTCCACATATGAGTGAAATAATATGGTACGTGTCTTCCTCCAACTGGAGAACATATCTCTAATGCTCTATTTGTAGGATAAACAATGACTTCTTACAGGTGTCTGCTTGGAAGTATGTAGCATTCTAATCTGAACTGGGTTTAAGAGAGTTGGATAGTCTTTTTCCTCAGACATTAACTTACAAGTGTCTGTTCTAGATGTCAAGACCCTGATGATGATAGTACTGACAATCTGGGCTGGACAGTTTTGCAGAGTGGCTTTCATTGGCATCAAGGGCATAGCTAGATACTTACTATCACTGTAATTGGTGCATCTTTATCTTTCTGGTAATTTGGGGGTAGGAATCACCTTTATTTTCCTACCTTACATTTCTCCCCTGGTTGTGCCTTGCCAGGGATACCCAGTGCCTCCTAAATAGAAAGTCATAAGTTGCCATTTTGTGAAACCTATGCAGCTTTTATAACAGAATGCTACATAGCTATGGCAAAACACGGGGTTGACCTCTGGCAGGGTAGCTCAGAGTGTCATCCCCAGGTGCCAAAATTGTGGGTTTGATCCCTGGTCAGGGCACATACAAGAGTCAACCAATAGCCCTGGCTGGTAGCACAGTGGGTAAGGCGCCGGCCTGCGAACCCATAGGTCGCAGGTTCGATTCCCCAGCCAGGGCACGTAACCAGGTTGCAAACCAGGTTGCAAACCAGGTCTCCAGTCAGGTCTGTGGCTGGAGGCAAGTGAAATGCAACCATACCTTGATGTCTCTCTCCCTCTCTGCCTTTCTCCCTTCCCCTCTTTCTAAAAAATAATGAAATAAAATCTTAAAAAAAAAAAAAAGATTTTGTTTAAAAAAAAAAAAGTCAACCAATAAATGCATAAATAAGTGGGACAAAAAAAAAATAAATCTCTCTCTCAATTAAAAAAAAGTCTTAAAAAAAACAAAACAAAAAGTACCCCACCAGATTATGTTTGGTTTTTCTCTATTGCCTTCTCATTCTCCTACTCACCATTTAAAAAATACAATATGAAGAGTCTTTCCTAAGTCCAAAGATTCAAAGACATGTCAGTCAAAGACAAACATAATAAAATTCTTTATGATTGGGAGGGGGGTGGTAAGAGGAAGAAATCTCTCTATTCTGAGGTGACAGTAGTAGACTGTTGCTGTATCCCTCCACTCCTGAGTTCTCACCCCATGCTCTTCATAAACAGCCCCAAGGAGGGTTCCCTACTTGCCTAGAAGCATAAACTTTTCATTGTACTTAGGTGCTTCTGATTTGCTCTTGCTGATACTTGTGCTAGAAGTTGCTGAATCCTATTCCGAAAGAATAATGGGTCATGGGGTGAATTTAGATGCTGCTGGATGATATAAAACAAAAACAAAATAAAAACCAAAAAACCAGCTCTTACTTCATATCTTTTATTTTAATGACCATCGTGGTAGGCAGCCTTTAAGATGGCGCCAGTGGTCCCCGATTCCTCAAGTGTAATCTGGACCTAGTGACTTTCTTCCAGTCAATGGAATAGGGCAAAAATGATGAGATCTTGGTTCTGAGATTAGGCTACAAAGAGGCTCTGGCTTCCATTATGCATTCCCTCATGTGTTTGCTCTGATAAAATCAGTTGCCAGGTTTTGAGCAGCCCTACAGAAAGGCCACATGACAAGGAAGTGAGGTAGGCTTTTGGTCAACAGGTCAGGAGTTGGAACCCAGCCTTCAATGTAATGACCTCAGAGGAACTGAATCCTGTCAGCAACCATGTGTGTAAGCTTGGAAGTGGATCTGTCCTTGGTCAAGCCTTGAGGTGACTGTCATCCTTGAGACTGAGGCATCTGGCAAAGCTGTGCCTGGGTTCCTGACCCACAAAAATTGTGGAAGAATAAATACTTGTCTTAAGCTTCTACATTTTGAGGTAATTTATTTCATAACAACAGATAACTTATCCAACAATGAAAAGGCATTATGGAAAGTTTGGAAAATAGAAGGAGAAAAATCACCCATAATTCTACCACTCAATCACAACCATTGCTTTAATTTTTGCATGTTTTATTTCACCCTGCATACATATGTACACATATATTTATATCACTGATAAGAATAATGAGAATAAATTTTTGCATCCTATTTTTTCATTTAACATTAAGCCATAAGTTCCATATTATAATAAAAATATTTGTATTTAATAATTTTTATTTATTTTATTTTAAAAGTTTTAAAAGATTTTATTTATTATTTCGAGAGAGAGAGGAAGGGAGAGAGGCAGAGAGGGAGAGAAACATCAATGTATGGTTGCCTTTCATCTGCTTCCAGCCACAGACCTGGCTGAAGACCTGGCTGGAGACCTGGCTTGCAACCTGGTTATGTGCCCTGGCTGTGGAATCAAACCAGTGACCTTTGGGTTCTCAGGCTGGCGCCTTATCCACTATGCCACCAGCCAGGGCCCTATACTTAATAATTTTAATAGCTGCATAATATTCTGTCAAGTGGAGGTACTATAATTTAGCTAATTTTCTCATTTTGTTTGGGCATTTCATTTACTTCCTATTTAATTTGCAATTAAAATAATATAGCAACCATCATCTTGAGTATATGGTACTGTCTTTTTCTTTGCTCTAACCACTTCATTTTTTCCCCCCCTGCATCATTATCTTCCTTGGTACAGTTCTCAGTTTGCTGTAGTAGCTCCTCAGATATTCCTCAGTGGTCAGTAGATGGCAAAATTTCTGAATTACTTTATGTCCAAAGCCATCTTTGTTTTTCTCTTCCTTAAATATTAATTTAGATTGTTATTGATTTCTGGTTGAAAACTACTTTATTTAAATATATGGGAATATAAAATTTAAGAAAAATTCTTCCAATGAGAAGATAGTTTAAAAGATTTCAGCTAACTTGAATATATAATTTTTACATGAAAATAAAATAGGTCATGTATATGTATTTATGTAATATTTAATTTTGTCATTAATTTTGTAATATATGCATTTAAAGCAACACGTGACAAAAATCACTTCTTTTAATTTGAAATACTGGTTTCTGTTAGAAGAAGTTTAATTCTTTAAAAAGTTTTTATTGTGTATTATGGTAAAATATACATTACATAAAATTTACCATTTTAACAATTTTAAGTGTACAGTTCAGTGGCATTAAGTACATTTACATTCTTGTGCAACCATCACCACCACCCATCCCCAGAATGGTATTGCCTTTCTTTTGAATTAAAGATTTAAATCATGTGGTCTTTTTGAAATTTAATAATATGGTAGTGTATTAGAGCATTGGCTATAGAATTAGACAACTTGAAGCTGAGTCCTGAAGCTCAGTAATACTTTACCAGCTTGGAGAAGATATGCAACTTCTCTAAATCTCATGTTCTTCCTCCATATAGTGAGTATAATAATGATACCTAACATAATCTAATGATAATTGGTATGGAATCATATGTATAACATACTTAATGTGGTACCTGGCACATGGGTAATAAGCACCCATTATTTATTTAACAATATGTAATATGTAAATGCCTATTATATATCATCATCATTATTACTATTATATTCACAATTCTATATGTATAGTCAGTTGTTCTTTGAATATCATGATTTTTAGCATTTTACTGCTTCTTTTATATATTTCACTGTAAGGAAATTTAAGAACAATTTGTTTTTAAATATTTATGTTTTGAACAAGTTATGATATTATCAGAATGGTTAAAAAATGCCATTAGAATGACTCGCCTTCTTAATCTTGAAGGATCAGCTTTTTCAGAGCTTAACAGTAGAAATAATGAACTTGGAGTTAAAGCACAACAGTTTTCACAGCACACTGCCACACGGCAGATCTCAATATCAGATGAAGTGCAGTGGGAAAGAATATAAAATGAGAATGAGAGAGATTTTGAAGAAATGAGCAAAAAAGAGAATGAGGGATGCTCCTGGCTATTAAACTATAAAGGAAAGCAATTTTAGTAGCAGAGGTGCTCAACATATAGTCAAGTGTTGCAAATATCTTCACAATACTTTTGTGAAGTGTAGGCCAACAAAAGCCAAAATACAGAAAATTACTTCTCTCAACATCACACAGACAATTGTTGGGAGAAGTGGGGTTAGAACTTAGGTGCTCAATTCCATGGTTCTATTTGTGGATCACTGTATTTATTAGTCTATAGGGAGGTCACTTTAAATTGAAATGAGTGGGTCTTTCCACAGATACAGACTTGTGGTGAATAGACAAAGCACAGCCATGCAGAGAGCTTCCACTTGCCCCTGAGGTCCACTCCCACCTTTCTTCATTTTGCTTGATGCCTCAGAGATTCCATCAAAGGGCTCCCTTGCCCTGTGGCTTCCAGTTGGTATTGGCCAGATTGGAGGGTGGGAACAGCCCCAGGGCACTATAGTCCTATCCCTTGTTAATTCCCTACACATCATTTACACCTTTACCAAACTCTCTTCAACTTATCCCATTTTGAGTGCATCATTTGTTTTCTGTTGGGACTCTGACTGATACACAAGCTTTATTACCACTAACCGGAACTTCTGGGGAAAAAAGAGAAGGTGACCTGGCCAAAGAAGGATCTAGTTTCTCACCACTCCATTTTGGGTTCAGCATAGGCTGATGGCAAAGGAAAGTGAGTGGACTTGTTCCAATCGCTATGAGTCTTTAAGAAAACTGGACCCTTCTTCCTTTAGGCAAAGGTGAGATGACATTTCCATCACTAGGATCTCATCAGGTCAAGAAGAGATGCCTGGACTGTGTGGTGTCCTGTTTGCCTAGGGCCATGTTGGTGAGAAGACCATAGGGTTTCTCCTCTGGATGTAGCCTGGACTCTTATCTAGAGTGGTCAGGTCATCTGGAGCTGGACTGCCCAGGTGTCTTAAAAGTCATAAAGCTCAAAGGCAACCAAATCCTCACATTTCAGACCTATCAGTGGCACTTAAATTACAATGTGATAATGAAGCTTTATATTTAAGACTTTGATTCAGGCTTTGGACACTTTAGGGAACAGTGTAGTGGCTAAAGAAAGTTTCATCATAAAGTGTCACTTGTTTGGAGGTCTCTAGACTCCAGAGAAGAGATTGTCCTGGGAACTCTACCATGATACCACCACTATCCCATGTGGGGAAGACAAATTTGACACTGAGGTTGGGGCATTTGCTGTTTTATGTCCTCTCTTGGGGATGCTTTATACACTTGAGGGGACACAGTCCCCCCAAAGCTGTCAGGTTCAAGCAGTGGGAAGGCCCAATTCTAACCTTACCCCTAAACCTATTGCTTGGCCACCTAGTTATCTCCACATTTCTAACTGATTCTAGTTTTAATCCTCTATCCCGCACGACTATGTAGAGGCTATTTTTTGTTGTTACTTCAGTAGTGTATGTTTATTCTTTCAAGTATTTATTGAGTGGGCAGGGACCTGGTTTTAATGGGTGGCTACAGACATGAAACTTAGTCTACAGACACACAAGAAGATAATTACACTTTTGTCCCTGGTTTTGCCAACTTTACTGTAAGCAGAAGGCAGAATTCATATCAATATTTTGTATCCATTGAATATTAAGTATATAGGTGACATATGGTAACTACTTTGTTTTATAAATTTCTTGCTATTAATTCAGAGTTTGTTACTTTGTCTATCTTGGTGTCAAAACTTTGAATCTAGCCTTGAGGCAAAAAAGGAAATCAGATTAGAAACTGATGTTTGCTTAGCATTCTCTGTACAGTTTGGGGCACAAATCAGACTAGATAACTCTAGATGTCTGACAGATTGAGTCAACTCCCCATTCTATCTAGTCCTTTTTCCTAGAGGTACCAGAACTCCCCTCACTAGCCCACTGCAAGGAACAACTTTCCAGTAAGGAAAATAAAACAGAGGAAAGAGTAGAGCTTCACCTCTTAAGGATCAGATATTGTTCTCCAAATCACCTCATTGAAAAGAACAGGAAGGAAAAGACTCTATCTGAGGCTCACAATCTATTACTTGAGTTTTATTGAGTGGATGTTTATTGCCACTGGATGATATAGCTGCCATCTCCTTATAAAAACACAGCTATTCAAACCAATATATTCTAATATTTTCTGGAAATGGTTTGTTTCAATTATTAATTTACTTTCTAATATTCTTGGTATTTTTTAGTTTTAGTTAAAACAAATTTTATTTGTTAAGTGTAGCAGGATTTGCACAATGACAATGGTTCTTTGCAAGAAGATAAAGTAGTTTTAAAAGAACAGTAGCTTTTATGTTGGTCACTATCATTTGGTAAATACCACCCTTTTCATGTAGATCCCAAGTATTCAAATTTAAGAGTCAAATCAATTACAATAACATTTATAATTTCTTCAAAATTTTAATTTTTATGCAGTTACCTACTTTGGTACCTTAATTTTCTTTCATTTTAACCACAGTTATGATTTTTTATTATGTCGTTACCTTAACTGGCTGGCCTGATCAGCTCATATTTGTAGTAATCTGCTCAAAATCTTGGGCTTTACTTTGAATTTTAATGCCACTAGAACTTCTTTCACTTGTGTCTGCAAGGAACTAGGTAAAGGGATTCTCTAATGCTTACTCTGCTGCTGGACTAAAGTGCTCTGTTAGACCCAGTCATGTGCTCCCCATCCCACTAGTAACTCTATACCCTGTTTATGCATATAGTTCCTATATACATCTGGTTATCACCTTGTTCTTTGGATTGTAAGCACACTGGTTGTCTTCTGGCTTACAGCTCTGACATCTCCCGACTCCGCCTTCCAGCAACAACTTCAGTGGCTACCACAAGAGATGTTCTCCCAAGCTCCACTTAGCAAAGGAAAAATACTCTATCAAACTTGTTTCAGGCTTGAGGTGGAACCCAGATGACTTACTCTGAAAGAAAGAAAGAAAGAAAGGAAGGAAGGAAGGAAGGGAGGAAGGAAGGAAGGAAGGAAGGAAGGAAGGAGGGAGGGAGGGAGGGAGGGAGAGAAAGAAGGAAGGAAGGAGAAAAAAACAGTTAAGCATTGAATTGTGGAAGCTAGTGATGGATAGGATCTGAAACCAAATAAAAGGTGAATTTAATAGATGGATGCTTTAGATAGAATTGGAATATAGAAATATAAAATTAGAATATAGAATAGGTAGAATTCTTTGGCAGAATTAGAAATATGCTTTGGTAGAAAAGCAATAATTGATATTTGTGCTATTACTTTTAATATTTACAGCTGTTATGATACTTGAATCTTTTTAATAGGTAGGATGAATTTACTGGAACTGTGAAAAGCATAAATTTCCTTAAGGAATCTTTAACTGAAGGAGCAATAATTTTCAACATAGGAAGAAGGTATAAATATTAAGAAGAGTTCACCTGGGGAAGAATGAGCTAAGAATCTGTAAAAGTATTTATCAGTTAGGATTAGACCTAGCAGCAAGTAATAGGAACCCCAAATAATAGTGGCTTTAGCAAGATGGAGCCTCATTTCTCTTCATGTAAAAGGCTAGGAGTAGGCAGTTTTTAAAGTTATTAGGGATTCAGGCTCCTCCTATCTTTCAGTTTTACTGTCTTTAATGTTTTGTCTTATGGTCCAAAGTGGTTGCTGAAACTCCAGCTGTCACATTTACATTATAGCCAATGGGGAAGATGAATCTTAGAAACATACACCTTGCTCATATCACATTAGATAAAACTTTGTCATATGGCCATACCTAGTTTCTGGGAAGCTGGAAAATGTCTTTATACCAGGTGGCCATATGCCCAGCTAAAAATTAGGAGTACTATTGCAAGGGAAAAGAAATGAGTAGATGTTGGGGAGTAGATAAATATGATCTAATTGGGAACTATTTGGGCTAAAAGATCCATGAGCATTTCATGAAAACAAGTCCCAAAGAATTTCTACTTTCCCATATTAAATAGTTAAAATACATGTTAAATAATTTTTCAGGAACATTTTTGTAATAGAACCACAAGAACAACTCTCACGAGCCTGGATTTAGAAGCACATCACAGGTTATTAATCCCGCTATTGGTGTTGAGAATGAAGAGTGATTGAATGTTGAGAACAAAGACCTCAGAGACTTATTGGTAAATGGACTTGAGAAGTTGAACAGCAGCCTGTCATAACTTGAGGAATGATTTTGATCATTGTCAGCGGAATTACTCTGAATCACAGATTTGGGACTTGGGGAGTTTTATTTTGGTTTGATTCTCCTAAGCAGCATTTCTGTACTTAGATTTTCAAATCAGAGAAAACTGAAATTTCAACTCAAAATGACAATGATTCCTTTTTTCAAAGGAGCATTTTTCCTCCCAAGTGGGTCAGTTTTAACCCTTTCTTGCCACTTCCTACAGCAATGATATACAGTATTTATTCATCGGTACTTTAACTTACCATTCTTTTTAAAAAATTGAATTTGTTGGGGTGTCATTGGTTAACAAAACCATACAAAAATATGGACCACAGAAATCATGCTAATTTTCTCTGTATTATTCCAATTTTAGTATGTGCTGCTGAAACAAGCACTAGGTTAACTTACAGCTCTTAATTCAGTGTTAGAGAGTGATTTATGTACCATGAAAAATAGAGTTCACTAGTTTGTATAGTGAAATTAAAAACAGAACAAAAGACCTTTTCTCATGAACCTCCGAAGCTCTTATCGTCACATTTTGGGCTCACTTGTTCCCTCTGAAGGACCTTTGGATCTAAATCTCTTGAGGCCAGGGATTCTTTTCATTTCACTTGATATCCTAGCAGAGTGGCTCCACAAAGCTAGTTCTTAATAAATACTTGTTGAAATAATCTGAAGATGGCTCATCAGAGACAATGACAGAAGAGCACATAAAAACTAACACAGTGTGATTAGCCTGGGTCCTTTTTAGCAGTTCTGAGAAAAGAAAATTCACAGCAAAACAACACTGGGAAGTCTGGTACCTTTGTGGAAAAGTGATGAAGGAAAATATTTATTTGACAACTGCTCTTCAGTGTGGAAAAATCCAAAGCTACAAACAGGAGTGAGGCCAAATAAAACAACAACCAACCAAAACCTAATCATTGAGTTTAAGCATTTTACCATACCAGATATCAGGACACAAGATTATTCCTTTTGCTACTTCTGTTTGACAAGTTCTGCCCATTTGCCAAAATAAAGATGCCCTTTCTTCAGCCAAACCTCAGCTGCAAGAATCAATTAATGACTTCAGAATGGAAGACAGATACTTCCTGCAGGAGGATTCCTTGGCAGACAAAGAACATGTAATCAGCACAGGTTACAGGATTTGTGAGGCCCTGCAAAAATGAAAACGTGCAATTTTAAAAGTCAGAAAAAAAGTGCCATTAAATATACTAAAACAGAACCTTTCCCCTTTCTTCTAGTTTCTCTCTTGACTTGTCATCATGTTTTTCTTTTTTGTTATTTAATGCTTCCCTAAGTAAAGAAAAATGAGAAATCCTAAACCACTGGCATAATTTTTGTCATTCATTTTTAAATTATAGAATGCCAGTTTTAAACACAAATATGAGAATATTTAACTTGTATGTAGAGTTACTGAAATTTCACAATAGGCATTTTGTAGCTCATACCATGCATATGTATTTTGCTCTTACAAGAACACTGAAAATGCAAAAACTAACTTGACTATTTTCTATCTCACTTCTTGATATTTACACATTCTACTAACATTTAACATTGGCTTCCATGAAATGCTGACCTTGTACTTGCTTTGAGTTCTGCTAAACTCCCATGCTGGTCCCACTGAAGGTCTGTGCTCATGCAGTATCAGGAATGCGATATGCAAATGAGGTGTCAAGAAACAGTGGACACATGTATATCTGCTTATGCAGTACCCCGTTGTCTTTCTGGGGAATAGATAAATATGATCTAACTGGCAACTGTTTGGTCAAAAATGTCCATGAGCATTTCATGAAAAAAATATTCCAAAGAATTTCTAACTTCTAACTTCCAATATTGAATAGTTAAAATACTTGTTAAATACACATTACTTACAAAACATAAGTGCAAAGATAAAATTACTAAGAATTTGGTGGATGTGGCTCAGTTGGTGGGAGCATCACCACATAACTGAAAGGTTTCAGGTTAGATTCCCAGCCAGGGCGTGTGCCTAGATCGCAGGTCGGTCCCTGGTCCATGCACCCAAGATCCCCAGGCCAGGAACCTACAGGAGGCAGCCAATGGATGTTTCCCTCTCACATTGATGCTTCTCTCTCTCCCTTCATCTCTTCCTTCCTCTCTCTCTAAAAACAATAAAAAAAAATACTTGGGTAAGGATAAGGATAAATTATTACGAACTTAAGCACAGTGACAGCAGAGCATTAAATCAAGTGTGGGGCCCTTCTGAACGTGGGGCCCTGTGTGACTATGCAAGCCACACACCTTTGAAGATAGCCTTGCATATAACCACAGTAAGAGTTATCTTTTTTTCTCCAGTAATTATTGGAAGAGCACAAACAAAATGAGCACATGCCAATTTGGACAACATTGAAAAGTAAAATAATAATGGGTGACAATACCTGAGATAAATCTTTAAATATCATAAAGAAGTTAATAGGCAAAAAAGAACTTGTGATCAATGTTCACTTAAGATTCATCTTTTTTTTTTTTTTTTTTTTAAGATTTTATTTATTATTTTTAGAGAGAATGGCAGGGTGAGAGGGAGCGAGACATCAATGTATGGTTGCCTTTCACCTACCTCCAGCTACAGACCTGGCTGGAGACCTGGCTTGCAACCTGGTTATGTGCCCTGGCTGGGAATCGAACCAACGACCTTTGGGTTCGAGGGCCAGTGCCTTATCCACTGTGCCACCAGCCAGGGCTTTTTTCAAGATTCATCTTTTAAAAACATATTTTATTTATTTATTTTTAGAGAGAGGGGGAGGGAGGGAGAAAGAGAGGGTAAGAAACATCAGTTTGTGGATTGCCTCTTGTGCGCCCCCAATCGCAGACGAGGCTCACAACACAGTGATGTGCACTAACTGGGAATTCACCCTCTGGTTTGCAGGCTGGCCGCTCAATCCACTGAGCCACACCATCCAGGGCTGAGTCATCTTAAGTGCAATCATTTCATAGTTGTGAGGAAAATTAGTAGATTAAAATTTATTTTAAAGGCCAAGACATTTTTGTTTATTGATTCAAATATTACCACTTTAAAAATAAAAGTTAATTATGTTTTCCCATACAGTTGGTTCCCTTTGAATTTTGCTGATATTTTCTTTAGTTGAACAGAAACTTTTCAATTTGATATAGTCCCATTTGTTGATTCGTTCTTTGATTTCCTTTGCCCTTGGTGAAGTATCAGTAAACATATTTTTGCATAGGATATATGAAAGTTTACTGCCTCTATTTTTCTCCAGGATCTTTATGGTGACACTGCTATGTTTAAATCCTTTATCCATCTTGAGTTTATTTTGGTGTATGGTGTAAGTTGGTGGTCTAGTTTTATCTTTTTGCATGTTGCTGTCCAGTTCTCCCAACACCATTTGTTGAAGAGACTGTTTTTACTCCATTGGATGTTCCTTCCCCCTTTGTCAAATATGACACCTGTCAGAATGGCAATCATCAGCAAATCAACAAACAACAAGTGTTGGCGAGGATGCGGGGCAAAGGGAACCCTTATGCACTGTTGGTGGGAATGCAGGCTGGTGCAGCCACTGTGGAAAACAGTATGGGGTTTCCTTAAAAAACTAAAAATGGAACTGCCTTTTGATCCAGCAATTCCACTACTTGGACTATACCCAAAGAATTTTGAAACACTAATTCATAAGAACCTATGCACACCTATGTTCATAGGGCACTATTTACAATAGCCAAGTGCTGGAAACAGCCTAAGTGCCCATCAGTGGATGATTGGATCAAAAAACTGTGGTACATTTACACAATGGAATTCTATATAGCAGAAAGAAAGAAGGAACTTGTACCCTTTGCAAAACATGGATGGAACTGGAGAGTATTATGCTTAGTGAAATAAGCCAGTCAGTGAAGGACTGACATATGAAATATCATATGATCTCACCCATTACGGGACAATAATGAGCAAAACTAACAACAAACAAAACAGAACCAAGTATATGAATACAAGGAATAGGCTTTCAGTGGTCAGGGGGAACGGGGTTG